>SZWC01016485.1:27009-55190 GCA_023375785.1 Penium margaritaceum | reverse complement strand
TGTGTGTGTGTGTGTGTGTGTGTGTGTGTGTGAGTGTGTGTGTGTGTGTGTATGTGTGTGTTTTTGAGTGTGTGTGTGTGTGTGTGTGTGTGTGCATGCATGCGTGCGTGCGTGCTTGCGTGTGTATGTGCACGCGCACGCGCGCGCGCGCGTGTGTGTGCGTGTGTGTGTATGTGTGTGTGTGTGTGTGTGCGTGCACGCACGCGCGCGCGTGCATGTCTGTGTGCATGTGTGCACGCGCACGCGCGCGCGCGCATGTGTGTGTGTGTGTGTGTGTGTGTGTGTGTGTGTGTGTGTGTGTACGCGAGCGTGTGCGTTGTGCAGCACATGCTGAGCATATGAAAATGAAAAGAAAATTAATCATTAGCAAAAACAAGAAGAAAAACTGAGTACATGTGAGGGATATCACAGACTGACAAATCTGGCCAATAAACGAAAAACCTTCGAGCCCTCGAACACTGTTATCCTGACCTCTACACTTCACAAAAATGAGTGAAGTTTTTTGACATGAAGTTGTATTTACCCCTTCTATCGTCCAATTGGAAAACAATTAAGTCCAAACCAAAAAAAAATGAAGTCATATGGACAACTAAAAATGGCCAACTTATTCTTCCCTCAAGACCACACAAACTTATCACCTCTGTCCTTAAGACCTTTAACCTTGCTCTGATTCCATGTGGAATTTTACAACACACCTTGTCAAGCCTTGAGATCATGTCAATGAACTTCCTGTTGGAGTGAGCGATAATTGCGTTGATATTTTGCTTGAGCATGGTGTAGTAGAAACTCCAATCAGAGGCTCAAGAAGATTTTACAGATTTTTCCGTGAACCTACCTGGTGCGGCTCAGCACTGAAATTCCTCCTTCAGAGATTCTCTCTGATAAACAAAATCCTTAAAGGTGTTAAAGGAGGCATGTGTGGATGCATGTGCATGAGGACAACACATGCCACCTACAACAGAGGCCTGTGTAATGCTGCACAGGCTTGGTGATCAGGTGAGACCTAACCTAACTCAGCTAGACGCATGGAGCAGTGTGAGGGCGACAAGTGGGGACCTCCCTGTACCGACAGTCTGGAGGCACAACTCAGCATGTCTCTCTCATCACCATGTGGAAAACTTACGTGGAGAGTTCTGGTGCGTGCTTCACGGTGACGGCGATCGACGGATCACATGTGACCATGTCGTAGCATCAATGGAGTAGCAGCAAATACTCCGACAGAAGTAGCTAACGGAGAAGCTGCACCTTGGCACATGATGAAGCTTCCTTAGGAAGGAAGCTCCTCCATGACTCAGATATAAGTTAAAAACAACCAAGGTGGAGAGAAAGCTTTCACGGAGGGGAAGGCTCCTTACGGAGGACGTTTTCTCAAGCCAGGATTATAGACATCATCGGTTCATGTTCATCTGAGAGAACTGTTTATATGCAAGCATTACAAATACGGTGATCAATGGCTCTCATTGATTCGTGAGAGGCCACCGGATTCAAGGATTCCAGGCACGATGATGGCTTGCACCTAAAAATCCATGTGACGAGCTGTGGTAGAAGAACCACGATCACCCTGCACCAAAGGAAGCTTCTTCGATCACCACCAAGGCAGTCTACTTGCCTGGGCCGCAAGTATTAAAGGCAGCGACCCTGACATACTCAATCATCTTTAGTGGATTATCTCCAGTATCGACATTCAATAATCTACACTATATCTCAAGTCCACGTGCAAGGCTCCATGCCTTAGCACGGAAGTGCCTTTGACCAAGGTGCTGCTAGAGATCCCTCCAAGACCCCTGTAAGCCTGGCTCTGCTTGCCAACCTGGGTGAAGGACATTGCTGAAGATCCCTCCAAGGCCCTTTAAGCCTGGATTTACCTGCCAGCCAAGGTGGAGGACACTGCTGAATATCCCTTCAAGGCCAAAATAAGCCTGGCTTTGCCTACCAGCCTGGGTAGAAGACATTGCTGAAGATTCCTCAAAGGCCCCTCTAAGTCTGTCTCTTCCTGCCAGCCTGGGTGGAGGACACTGTTGAAGATTCCTCCAAGGTCCCTATAAGCCTAGCTTTGCCTGCCACCCTGCAAAGAGGATGACCTGTTTGCTGTTGGCTAGTTTACCACAGATTGGTAGCTCTACAAAGACCAGCCAGAATCTATAAAAGATTCCTCTGACGACCCTGTGAGCCTGGTAGTGGCCGCCAGCCTGGCTAGGAGGTGGTCTTGACGTGTTGAAGGCCTCCCATCGCCGAAGATGGTGGCTGAGCCAAGACCCTTACGTGGATGGCCTTGACATCCTGGCAAGGAGTTGTTCCCTAATTTGGGGCCAGGAGATGCATAAGTGCATGACCATCAGCTCTGTACATCTTGTACATGTAATTTGTACTTTTGACAGAATTCTATTCCACATTGTGACTTCCGTTAAGTTCTCTAGCCACAAAAAAGATCATGGAGCAGCAAGGACCCCCTTGCTATAATGAAACCAACTGCCTTACCGCAGAGCCTTCAGTACAGCAAGGTGGTCCTTGCTACCCCAGGATCCTTTGTGTTCGGTTTTTTGGTCCTCCAAAAAGGATCCTGGGGCAGCAGACCCTGTTCCAAAAAACCCAACACTTCCTACCTATCCCATTCATTTTTTAGTATCAGTTTCTATCATGAGGTGTAGATGCTGACTCACACACACACACACACACACACACACACACACACACACACACACACACACATATGCACATACACACACACACACACACAATATATACACACATACACACGTACACATACACATACACATACACATACACAGACACATACACATACACATACACATACACATACACATACACATACACATACACATACACATACACATACAAATACACATACACATAAACATACACATACACATACACATACACATACACACACAAATACACATACACACACATACATACACACACAAACACACATACACATCTTCCTTCATAGGTACTATCACAGCACCACATAAGTGCTAGAGAAGCAAGGATGGGCTGCATACCTACCTTTGCAATAGCAGAGAAGAAATGAAAAATGATGTCAGAGCCACCTAAGTAGGAGTACTTCTTAAGGGCCACACCCCGTCACCCCAATGAGTGAGGTGCTCGTAGAGAACGTGCAAAGAACATGTTGATTATCAATTATTTTGAAGAGCTAGCACAAAAGAGCAAATGATGTCAGGCATATCAAGAAGAAAAAATACAGGGGAAAAACTCTATCTTTTCTAGCATGCCTAAGGTTGAATAGTTCTTGCACATTCCTTGGTCTCAGGTCACCTCAGCTGAATTCCTTTAAATGGTACAGAACCCTTCTCTATGGTGGCATGTGATCAAATCCTTCTGGAAAAGCTGCATATGCTAGACCTATTTACCGAGAAGAAAGTGTCAACCTATGCGAAGTGCAATAAAAAACATTCTTGCGCCATGCACTGATCCCTGCCAACCAACGGTGACAAAATTGAACCATACATCATGATTACAAGAGGCAAGCACGTTTTGCGACACGGAAGTATGCATGTTGATGAACACTGGTTGCCAATAACGGGTCACCACAACAAGGATATGCGTCCTAACGATGGCTCCGACGTAATCTTTGAACCATGGTAGCTAGTCACGGTGGCCCTCCAAAGTGGCAAATGGAGGGTCGTCAACGTTACTTTGGTGGATGCCCAACACCGCAATGTGCAGGAGGGCTTGGAAAAATTCTCATAAAACGTGGATATCATTGCGGCCATGCACTGAAACCACTCCATGAGTTTATGGAAAGACATTTCATGGCATACACATTGTAGGGAGATGAATAGATTCTTGTCGACAAGTATTTGACTGTCAAATAGCGTCCACGAGGACGTCAGTACCACTAGAATATCACGCCACGTTGCCACAATCATCCTGTTTATATTATACAGCCTCATGGGATAACCAGGAAATAGCTCAAATGTCCAATGACGTGGAAGGAATGCACTTTCATGCATGTGACAACGAGACTGGCGAGAGAAGAGACGGGGATGAGGGAACTGATGAGGTCTTGGAGTAGCTCACAGATAATAATGTGGATATTTTTTATGTGACGGGAAACTGCATGATGTGCAGCTGCACAACAAAAAACTAAGTTCATACTCCGCTCCATTGTGGAGGGAAGTATGGAGTAGTGGCTTCAAGAAAAAACTATCATTAGAAAGTGTTAACGGCTTGGCCGGGGAACCGTCACATGTTACTTCCTATCTGTTTGACAGTTCATTGTACCGTTGCAGGTCGGGTGTATGGTCCGACCTGTAACTTGCATGCGGGACACTTGAGAATAGACCTTACGTGTTCAACCCCCCTTTGATGCAACAACATGAACTAATCGTTTGAACTATCAGATGAACTCCATCCAAGTAGCACAAAAACGGCCATAACTAATATTCTAACTACTTGGTTGCTTTCCTGATTTTGACTTACTAACCAGGTAAGCGCATCAATTGATAATTGGAGCACATAGCTAAGGTAGTAAATTTCTAAACTGCATGCAACGCCAAGGGTTTCCGGGCTCGATGCCGTTGGAATCATAACTATGTCCAACAACGGTTACCATAGAACAAGAATAGGTGCAAAATTGGGGACTATACACTACTTCACGTAGCAAAACCATTGCGACAGCCTCTACGGGATCTTGTACGGAAACCCCTACAGCAGGTGCCAAATATGCGTTGATCTGCTGTGTCATAGTCTGCAGGAATGGACCTGGGCCGAAAGAAGTTACGAACAAAAAAACTGTGCTTACAGGTTTGCAACCTCGTTTACTATAGAGTCACACGGTTTGAAGGGAACATGGTCAAACCTGAAACGCAAGAGAACTCAACTTCTCTTACAGAAGTAGAGAGTTAGAGTTAATCAGGCAACTTTCATACACTAGAGGACCTGTGTTAAACAGACCGGGTTATGTATGTAGAAGTTTCTAAGATGTGAGAGAGACACATAGTGGTGACACTATCTATACATAATTTGTTTAAATTACTAAAAGAAAACAAATACATTGTTTAATTGTAACATCACTTCTTTAGTGATACACTCCTTCATACACGTACCTTAAACAATTTTGTCTTTTGGACCCCCCTACCTCCCCCCCCCCATCAAGTGGGAAGTGTATGAGGTGAGTGTATGAGAGAGTGAACAGAATTTTGTATGACAACGGCATACAAAAGTACACTTGTGTACAAGGAGGAGAAACTTTATAGAATTGGTAGGTGATCATGTACAAAAGTGTACTATTTCAATCTAACGTCACTTGTTTGTTGATACACTCCTTCACATACTTATTTCATTCACTTTTGTCTTTTGAACCCTGCTCCACCTCCCCCCTCCACCGTCAAGTAGAAGGTGCATGAGAGGAGTGTATAAGGGAGTGAACCGATTTTTGTATGATAGCGACGTACAAAAGTACACGTGTGTAAGGAGGAGAAACATCATAGAGGTTATATGAAATCATGTACACAAATGTATTGTTTCATTGTAGCGTCACTTGTTTAGCGATGTAATCCTTCATAAACTTACCTTATACCCTTCTGTCTTTTCGACCCTCCCACTCCCTCCCCCCCCCTCGTCAAGTGAAAAGTTTATGAGAGGAGTGTATGGAGCAGTGAGCAGAATTTTGTATGATAGTGACTTACCAAAGTGCACTTGTGTACAAGGAAGCGAAACTTCGTACAAGTTATTTGGTATATAAATGAAATATACATAAATATGTACATAAATGAAATATTTTAATGTAACGTCACTTGTTAAGTGATAAACTCCTTCATACACTTGCCTCGTACACTTTTGTTGTTTGGATCCCCCCTCCCCCGACCCCCTTCCCCCCCTTGAAGTGAAAAGTGTATGAGAGGATTGTATGAGGGAGTGAACAAAATTTGGTTTGACAATGATATACGAAAGTAGACTTGTGTACAAGGGGTAGAATCTTCATAGAAGTGATAGGTTATCATGTACAAAAATGTATCATTTCAACTTAATGTCACCTATTAAGTAATACACTCCATCATACACTTGTCTCACACACTTTTGTCAGTTGGACCCCCTTCCTCCGACACCCGCCTCCGCCCCCTCCCCCCTAGTCAAGTGGGAAGTGTATGAGGGGTTGAACAAAAGATAATAAGATGGTAACATACAAAAGTACACGTGTACAAGGAGGAGAAACTTCACAGAAGTGCTAGATGATCATGTACACAAATGTAGTTTTTCAGTGAAAAGTCACTTGTTTAGTGATGCACTCCTTCATACACTTACCCCATACACTATTGTCTTTTTGACACCCCCCTCCCACCTTCCTCCCCCATCAAGTGGAAAGTGTATGAGGGGAGTGTATGAAGGAGTGAACATATTTTGGTATGATAGCGACATAGAAAAGTACACTTGTGTACAAGAAGGGAAAATATCATATAGGTCATATGAGATCATGTACAATACATTGTATTTCAACGTAACATCCCTTATTCAGTGTTACACTCCTTCTTACACTTGCCTCATAGACTTCTGTCATTTGGACTCTCCCTTGATCCCCCCCCCCGTCAACTGGAAAGTATACGAGGGGATTTTATGAGGGATTGAAAAAAATTTGGTATGATAGTGACATACAAAAATACACTTTTGGACAAGGATAAGACACTTCATGGTAGTTATATGGGATCATGTACAGAAATGGATTCTTTCAACGTAACGTCACTTATTAAGTGATACACTCATTCATACAATTATATCGTAGACTTTTGTCCTTTGGACCCCCCCTCGATCAAGTGCAAAGTGTATGAGGGGATTGCATTAGGGGATGAACAAAATTTGGTATGATAGTGACATACAAAAGTACACTTGTGTACAAAGAGCAGAGTTTCATAGAAGTGATAGGTTATCATGTACACAAATGTATGACTACAACCTAACATCACTTGTTTAGTGATACACTCCTTCCTACACTTGTCTCATACACTTGTGTCATTTGGACCCCACTCCTCCGACTCCATCCTCCCCTCTCCCCCCCCCTTGTCAAGTGGAAAGTATATGAGGAGATTGTATGAGTGAGTGAACAGATTTCAATCTGATGGCGGCATAAAACAGTACACTTATATACAAGGAGGAGAAACATCATACAGGTTATATGAGATCATGTACACAAATGTATTATTTCAACATAAAATCATTTGTTTAGTGATACGCTCCTTCATATACTTGTCTCATACACTTCTGTAATTTGGACCTCCCTCCCTGACTCCACCCTCCCCCCTTCCCCCCCGTCAAGTGGAAAGTATATGAGGAGATTGTATGAGGGAGTGAACAGAATTTTATATGATGGCGGCAAATAAAAGTACATTTGTGCACAAGGAGGAGAAACATCATACATGTTATATGAGATCATGTACACAAGTGTATTATTTCAACGCATCATCACTTGTATAGTGATGCACTCATTCATATACTTGTCTCATACACTTTCATCATTTGGTCCCCCTTCTCCTGACTCCACCCTCCTCCCCTCCCCTCCGTCAAGTGGAAAATGTATGAGGGCATTGTATGAGGTAGTGAACAAAATTCTATATGTCGGCGGTATACAAAAATACACTTGTGTACGAGGAGAAACATCGTACAGGTTATATGAGATCATGTACACAAATTTATTCTTTCAACGTAACATCACTCCTTCATACACTTGTCTCATACACTTTTGTCATTTGGACCCCCTTCTCCCGACTCAACCCCCCCTCCCCCCCGTCAAGTCGAAGTGTATGAGAGAATTGTATGAGGGAGTAAAAAGAATTCTATATGATGAAGGCATACAAAAGTATACTTGTGTACAAGGAGGAGAAACATCATACAGGTTATATGAGATCATGTATACAAATGTATTATTTCAATGTAACATCACTTGTTTAGTGATACACTCCATACACTTGTCTCATACACTTGTGTACAAGGAGGAGAAAATTTATAGAAGTAATTACGATATCATGTACACAATTGGAATCCTTTTAAAAGCTCTTTATGGGTAAGTTCATGGAGAAGTTACACGGAAGATACTTTAGTATGTGACTTTGTCCTCCAATCTGACTAGGAACATTCTATGAAAGCTTCCATAACATATGGGTGAGTACAAGGAAGGTACTTGGAATCTACGGGTACAAAAGAATGTGTGGTGTACACAGATACAGTAGTGCATGAATTTGAGGTGATCAGGACTAAATGGAAGTGGAAGCAACACACTCAAAATTCTGACTTCCTACTTCTGAAGCCATGGCATGGAATTGGGAACAAGTGTTGGGTTTTGAAAATGACTAAATGTTTATTGATTATGCTGATGATGACGCGGACAGTGTTATGAGTACTTGCATGAGTGGACTTCAACATTATGTACCGGCAGCCTTCTTCTATGAGGGGCTTGCAATGACGGGATCGAATTCACTTGTAGTTCATCCTGACATTTTGGATAACCAAAGATTCAACTCCAGGTTTTGAGTACATAGTTGAACTAAATGAAATAAACGGCCAAAGCAGTTCTACTAATACAGAATACTTAGGTTTTTAATGTAATATCCAAAATATTTGTTTCTTTTAAATGAGCAGCCCAGATGCATTATCGGGATGTATGACCATAAGCTACTTTGAGCACTTGAATTTTGGTCATTTGAAAAAGTGCCTTGACGCTCGTCGTGTCGGCATCAAGCCACCGACAAGACGGTGTACATGTGTCAGACAAAAAATGCTAGCTCGTTCCTACTCACACTTGTCAAATCATCCACCATGGACAACTCTCGTTGACAAATCCAGTGCAAATATTCAACTGCCAGCTACCCCCTCTCCACAACTGCCGCCGCGTTGACTCTACGCAATAGTGGTGGTGTGCGCTTCCCCATCAATGTCCACGTAGAACAATTTTATGACCATTCCTGTAAGGTCAACAATGCACAATGCAAACGTCTGCACATGGGGCCATACGTCGCTTCCCCTCCTGTTACACTGACAAATAATGACTTCAACTGAACTTCATTGGTTAGTAAAAACCAATTTCTTGCTGCCATGCACCGAGTCCATGTCCATGCTCCTCTGCTATGGGATGAGGCAGCGATGGAAGAGCTACGCATCCTCACAAAGCCAGCTCCTGACCTGGCGATGTCGAGTACAACAACACACTGGTTAAGCTGCATCCTACCCAGCACTGTCGAAGTTTCCTTCCAACAAAAATGGGTCCATTGAGGCAACTTTTGGAATTGGGAAAAACAAGTGGACACACAAGAAGAACATTGTGCTTTAGTCGCTGGCACTGGAGTATGATGGTGAGCTCCACGAAGTCCGCGGGTGGCAAACGAAGATGCATCTGGTGATCGTGCCAAATTTTGTAGAACTACTTAACATCAGCAACATTTCGACAGAGGACATTAAAAATCTCTGCAAAAACTTGGAACAACTTTGACTTCTCAAGTATGACATTGTCGGTTAGAGTGGCACAGATATTGATCGTATCCGTTGGACCATCAAGCTTAATACAAAAGGTTGGGATGCGCTGAAACGCACGAATCTTGTTAGTGATAAAATTCATGGTCACAACAAACTGTGGTTTGACATCGTGACAAATTTGTGCATTAGGGACAAGACTTTTGGTATAAATGTTTTTAGCTCAGTAGTGGCGTGTGAAGTTGAAGAGAAAGAAAAATCCTCCGAGGAGGATAATGACGCTAGGGTCGTATGTCGTAATGTTTTTTATAGGCAGGTCGATAAGCTCGTAAATTTTGTGAAAAACGCTTGACGTTTGGAATGACACCATGGATCATGGTAGTGAATGACATTGATGATGACAAGACCACGATGGAAAATGATGAGATGGAGCTTCTTGATGTACTTTGAAAGGATGAAATGATATGCACGATGTATGTGTACTCAAAGGGGGGTTATGTGCATGTGTGGTGAACCTCATCCTCGGATGTAGACCAGCACACGATGACCCTGCAACCGCCGAGGAGGAGGAAAAGGAGTTGATAAGAAAGAAGATGAGGAGTTTGATGAGTGGGAGAAGCATGGAAAAGTGGAGGGGAGTGGCGGTGTAGGCAGCAGCAAGCGGAGCGGATCAAACAGCCACCAAGGTAAAAGCTTCCGGAAGGGAGCCCGGTGGGAGGGATTTTCTGCCTGGACCATCTTAAAAACCAAAAAAAAAAAAAGGCAGCAGCAACATGTAAGGTGGTGTTGATCGTCTTGGCTCCCAAGAGACCATTGAGGACAAATACTAGGTTGTAATTATGATGTCATTGGCATCTGTATTCCCTTCTTTCTTATGATTATTCTTGCAATTGTTCTTCTCTTTTATAAATGTCGGAAGTACTAATGGAATAAAGTATAACGTTATTAATCCTTAACAAGAACCATACATGTAGCCCACATGGCGTGTGTTATGGAGTGTCTACGTCAACGTATAACTATGTCGCCATGACCTTGTCCAGTCTCAAGTCATTGAGGCACATCTTATCTCTCATCTTGTGGAATTCGATCTGCCCACCTTGGAAAAGCCAAATCCTGATGCTCCTACATCAAATTATGCATCACGAAACACGAGAGAACTCAACTTGATTGGAATCCAACCTCAAAACAAGGTAAAGCATGGAGGATGTAGAAGCTAGCATTTGAGACAACAAACGCCTGTTTGATCATGGATCATGCAGATTCATCTAAAAGATTGAATAGTTATTGAGATTAGTAGGTCAAAATGCATCAGGACCG
Source organism: Penium margaritaceum (assembly GCA_023375785.1). Classification (NCBI taxonomy): domain Eukaryota; kingdom Viridiplantae; phylum Streptophyta; class Zygnematophyceae; order Desmidiales; family Peniaceae; genus Penium; species Penium margaritaceum. The sequence goes on along the minus strand of SZWC01016485.1, from coordinate 44,432 downwards.
AACTCTTGCAAATGGTAGTTGACGCCTCTAGAGTGGCATGAGATGGAACCCTTAAGAAAAAGTTACGTCAGTAAGGACATACTTCTCAAGAGGTACGCGGAAGCCACGTCGAAGGGATTCTGTAAACATGTGTGCATGATGAACCGATCCCTTCCATCCAAAGGTGACAAATGTGAGCTGTAGATCAGGATTGCAGGAAGTGAGGACAATCTGTGTGACCTATGAATGCATGTTGATGAACGTCGGTCGTTAGATACCGGTGAAGAGGACAAGGATGTGCGTCCCATTGACGGCTCCAATGCAATGTGAGAATCAAGGTATGTAGTTATGGCGACCGGACCACGCAATGAATGGTGGATCAAGTGGTGAACAATGTAACATGTTACGAAGCTTGGACAATCTCACACAATACTCGCAAGATTGCTGCAGCACCCGACTGAAACTAATCCATCAACAGCCAAACATTCATGCCGTGGAACATGCACTGGAGATATATAAATAGTTTTTTCTGGCAGCAGGTTGTGTGTCGTGTAGTGGAGAGTTTTTCATCAAGAGGAAGAGGAAGCCATGCCATGAAGATATGGTCATCCGCGACATGTTTTACAGTCACATTTGATGACCATGGCAAAGCTCGACTAGCCACTGCTATGCGCGGATGTTGTTATGATGGATGCACCTACATGTCAGGTGAAAGACGATTTGGAGGATGAGGGTGCTAATAAGTTCACAAAGACGCTTACAAAGTTGAGCAAGTATGCCTCCGATGTAACACACGAGTGCACGGCCTGCTAGTGATCAACAACAAACAGACTCAATAGTGCATATAGCCGATGCAACACGCACAAGTGTAAGGAAAAATGCAGTGGTTCTCACCGTATTGCTTCCAGAACCGACACATGGCTTAGTATAGCCATTTATCAGATTTTGGAAACGCTACTGCGCTTCGGGTATGCGACACATTTGGTCATCGCAGGTGACAATGGACCAGTCTGGTTCAATGCTTCGCAAAGTCAAATCTTCAAAAAGTTTAGCTGTATCTCTGACTACATAGTCAGTGAAACAATGCAAAAACTGGACACAACTAATAGTTTGACTATCTAGTAACACGCATTTGCGCGCGCGGCTGACTCTTTAAGCGCACAAATTGATAGTTCAAACATGTAACTGTTTTATTCCATTTTGGAATCCCAGGTGGGTGAGCATGAAGCAGCGCCGACTACGGGGCTCAGCATCGGTCAGACAAAGGCTCAGGTCTCACGCCATCAGTGATGGCCCTGAAAATTTGAGTACGAAACCGGACTGATCGCTGTAAGTTCTCTTGTGGCGGTTTGCGTTCCCTACCGCTCCAGCAGTTGACTTCAACATCTTCCTAATGGCTACTCCGCTGAATTCCCTTTGCGCTAGCTTCCTTGCCACAACATCCGGGTCTCAGAAACTGAACAACTGATGGGGTATGACGGTGGTCGCTGATGAACGTGTGTGTGACCATGAAGTGCACCTGGACGTCAGTGCACGTTACTGTCCATCACCACCCCATCAGCCGAAAGCTTGATTGGCAGGTGATGGGCAGACGACATCATCTTGTGAGATCGGCAAATTTCATTAGAATTACCCACCATTTCCCCAGATGAAACCTACCCTTCTAGCACATACGTGAATTTATTTTAACCAAATGTGTAAAACGGGGGTGTGTGACTTAGCGTCAAAAGGCTTGGTGGGCTCGGAAGAAGTCATCGTTAAAACTGAATGACCGTACTCCATTGTCGGAACGGTCTTTCCTTGCCCGAGTCATCATGGCTCGCCAGGCCTTTCAAAGCTATGTCGTTTTTTCTTTATAGAGTTATGATTTGTTCATTATTTATAATCATTTATGTATTCCGTTAGAAAGAACGGTGGAAACTTCGTGAACGCGATTTCTGTCAAGATGGTCGTTTGGATTTGATTTTGACTGTTTGCTTCATGGGCTTGCGTCAAGCTTGACGCGACCTTGTGGTGTCCGTCACAGAACAGTGCCGATGGACAGATCCAATCAGGTAATGATTGCAACAGTCTGTCTCGACTGTAAAATTTAGGTTTTGCTAAAAAAAATTGTTGTGTTACATTCCTCTCCCTTAGGTTACGGATTTTACTCAATTCGGTTTTATCCTATGTGAACAGGTGGTTTGCACACGGCCATCCATCATCAATGGTAAAAGTTCCAGTCCATGGAGAGGATAACATCATGATTCGGCACGCTTCATAGAGAATGTTCATATTAAAATAAATAACATAGTGGCCACGCTTCCTCCCCCTTTACATAAAGCGACCCTGCGACAGGTGTCCAGGCATCCCCGTGGCAGGCTGTCGTGGGTAAGCCAAAGATGAGGCCTAGAGCAGTGTCGTTATCCTCTCAAGGGGAACCGTGCCAGGGTGGTACCCCCGAGGGCATTCTTGTTCCATCAGGCATCCAGTTCCTCCCAGTATTCCGCAATTGCTACAGTAAGCACTCGCGACTCAGGCTCCAACGTATTGTGGTCAGGTCCACAATCGGCCCAGTGGATGAGGTACTCAACCACTCGTGCGTGCAGACTGCACTCACTGTGTTGGAGGATGTGGTGCACCTCACACTGATCTTCCGTGGTGAGGATAGCAAGAGGAGGTGGCTGAACAGATCCCTTTGCAGTGTAGGGTGTAAGGAGACTCACGTGAAAAGTATCATGGATGCACATGGCTGGTGGGATGGCCAAATGGAAGGCCAAATTTCCCAACGTCTGTGTTATTGTGAAGGGTCCCAACCACTTTGGCAACATCTTTTGTGCACCCAATGTTTTCAGCCGTAAATTACACATGCTTAAAATCACACGATCTCCGATGAAGAAATTCGACTCACGACGTCTTAAGTCAGCATAGGCCTTCTAGCGCTGTTGAGCCGCATTCAAGTGAGCCTTGGCATGTCGCTAGAAGGTGTCCATGTGCTCGAAAGTAGCCTGGACAGAGGGCACCTGATCACCGCTGCCCCTGCACTTCACCACTGAAGCGGGTACCATCGGATGCCGACCAAAGTTGAGGAATAATGGGATGAAGCCCGTCAATTCATTGACCGCATTATTCACAAGAAACTTGACTGGGGCCGAGTAGTTTTCCCAGTCCTCCATTGTTGGGTTAATACACATCCAGAGCATTTGTTCGTGCATACAGTTCATACGATCTATTTGCCCATTGGTTTTGGGGTAAAATGCCAAGCACATGCTTTACCACACTCCAAATTGTTCCCAGAATGCAATTCAAAACTGGCTGGCAAAGCATGGAACACAGTCAAAGATGATGTGGATGGGTAAGCCGTGGTACTTGATCGTGCCTTCATTGAAAAACTTGGCAATCACTTCTGCTGTGATGCTGGTTGTTATGGGCATGAAATGTGCCATTCTTGTTGCTCTGTCCACAACGACCAGGATGGCATCATGGCCTTTCTTGGTTCCTGGAAGTCCCATGATGAAATCCATGGACACCGACTCCCATGGGTTGTTTAGGAGTTGTAGAGGCTGGAGGAGTTGTGCAGGTGCCTTGTTCGAAGTCTGGTTGCATAGGTACAAATCACATACCATGCAGTACTTCCTGATGTCAGTGCTCCACCCTAGCCACACTAGTGCTAAGCCAGAGCATGTCCTCTTTTCTTTGACCCGATGTGACCTGAGGAAAGAGGGTTACAAAACTCAAACATGTTCTGTTGTCACGAGTTGTTGACATCCGAGACCACCACCTGCTCGCCATGCCAGCCTCCATGAGGCCATGGCATTCAATGTTCTTCGGCTTGGCGGACCAGGGGTCTAAAGTATAGCCCATCCAAATGAAATTTTTGAAAGGGTTCACACTGACCAATGGTTGTGGGGGTGGGCGGAGTGGGTTTGGGTGCAATGTTGTCTCTGTCACAACAGCAGAAAAGTGCCAATTTGTGATCGTATTATTGCTCAGTATGAGGCTCACGTGTGAAGCATTTCAACTCAATGGCTAACGTGGTAGAATTAGCCCGCTCTGGTTTATACTGCCAGGTGAATGTGAAACAACTCAAGTATTCACTCCATCGCGCCTATCGTTGTGAAAGATTTGGTTGCGTCTGGAAGTATGTGAGAGAGTTGTGGTCTGTGACCACCGTGACTTGTCCTTCTACACCCTCAAGGTAACATCTCCATATTTTGAAAGTATGCATGACTACCAGTAGCTCTTGATCTCCAGTGGTGGTGTACCTAGTCTTTCCATCTCAGAGCTTGTGGCTCTTATAGGCAAGAGGGTGGCTGCCTTGCATGAGCACGGCTCCCAACCGTGTAACCAATGCATCACAGTGTACTTGCCACGGCTTCTTTGGATCCGGAAGTACAAGCGACACCATGGATCGGGCGCAAGCTCACGTTACGTAAGAGAGTCAAGGACAACAAGTAAGCGAGCAAGGAGTGAGCGAGGTAATAAGCACTGGTTGACCGGGCCACCCACACGAGGTTTTCGACTTGGGGCCCGGACGCCACCCAGGGATCGAATCCGGCCATGGAGCGAACGAGATCCAACGGGTTTCCCACATGCTGGCATAAACCGGACGTGTGGTCCTGAGGGATCAGCAACCCGGCTCACTATCCTAGAAGCATGCAAATGTGCAAGAACCCAACCACATCGATCACGAGCATATGTTGTGCATGCACTCCTCCAAGTAGGTGCCCAATTCTAGAATGAGCAGTATGAAACATTACTACAATCAAGCTACCGAGAAGACAGGTGTTGGTGCTGTGGCCACCACTTGACAACTTGATGGTGTTCCCACCAATGTGGGCCTCATGCTGTGTCACAGCTTTGCACCGGAGAGCTTTAATCCAGATTAATAATCTGCAGTGATTTTGTGTGTGTGTGTGTGTGTGTGTGTGTGTATGTGTGTGTGTGTGTGTGTGTAGAGTCAAGAGGTCACTTGCGTGTGTCACTACCACAACCAAAATTTACATGCAAACCTTAGTCAAACCATATCCCAAATTACATTTGGGATTATAGGGTTTTATTCTTGCACGGGCTCCTGCTGGGCTCCGTGGTACAAGGGCCTAGCAGGTTCCCTTTCAATGCATGGGGAGTCTCTGTTATGCCGAACGGAGCATAGATGATGAATGGGCAGAAGTTGTGAGGCAGAACACGATTTAGAATTTGGGACACTTGAGCAATTTATAATTAGTGGTAAGTCTAATTTGATGACAAGTGTTGAGTTATGAATGAGGCATAGTTGGGGTAGTTGGGTTGATTGTCAAGCGACGCGTGTGGAGTCGCTTTGTGAGTGGTCACATTCGAGAATCGATGGTGAAGATGCGAGATGCATCTTTCCAAATCCAGATTTTTCTCGGTGCATCGAGAAGTCGACCGAAAGCTCGTGATACTTCTATTCATAGGTTCGCGAGAGTGGTCGAAGCTGTCTGAAGGTTCGGGAATATCCACTGAGGACGGGGCAGTTGGCCAGTTTGTCCTCGACTGTCGGAGTAAATATCGCGGTTCTTGCAACACGATAGGCTGTTTATGTAACATCATAAATGCCCACTTGAAAATATTAGGGACTCGTGTACATCTGGTACATAGCAATTCCCCCCTTCTTAGCTATGACATCCCGGCGCGCGTACAGACGCGGCCCGGTGATGGCGGCAGTAGCCGCCGATGAGATGATCGACGTCTCGGAGGTTGTCTTAGGGTTCCCAACTGTTATGCGCGGTGTGGTAGCCATACCAATTGACGAGATATTATATCATCTTGCCTCATCGTCGATGGCCAAGAATGTCCTCGATGACGTACTCTGTGTCTTTGTCCACTTGAACGGGAGGCAGAGGAGGGGCATCCCTACCGGGGAATTTCTCTCCGAGGTCTCGGTAGTGCTTGAGTCTGCTGACATGGAGTACTAGATGAACTTGCATAGTGTCTGGGAGTTTGAGTCAAGAAACCACAGGGGTTTGCATGCGTCCGATCTCAAACGGGCCCAACCATTGGGGTTTGAGCTTCAAACAGTTAGATCCACTTAGTATGATGTTTGTCTAGCTGAGGAGGAATTTGTTTCCAGTGGCAAAGACGTTGTCCATGAGATGTCAGTCAACAGCTCGTTTCATCGTTGCTTATGTCTTCGCAAGTGTCTACCATGTTTCCTCCCAGATGGTGGTGAAGTCTCGGCATTGAACGTTGATTGCGCTGATGTTGCTGTGACTCTGTAGTCCAGCTCGTGTGGCGGGAATTTTGCCATATAGCACTTCAAATGGAGTTTTTCCCATTACAGTGGAAACTGCCCAATTATATACGATTTTGGTGGTCGGGAGATTTTGTGCCCAATCTGTCCTGTCAGGTTTGCATAATGTTTGGAGAAGCTGTTCAAGCGTCTAATTTGTTTGCTCGGTTTTTCCATCAGTTTGATGATGAAACGCCATTGAAAGTTGAATTCTATTGTCGTAAAGAGTCATCCGTTAAAAATGGCTGGTGAATCGACCGTCTCTGTTGCTTGTGATGGTTCTTGGTATGCTGTGTAGCCGTACGATGTTGCTCAGAAACATCCGTGTTGTTCCCTCAGCGATGACGATGGTCGTTGTCGGGATGGAGTGGGATACTTTGGAAAACCTGTCGCCGACCATGACGATTGCGTCATATCTCTCGGGTGTGACCGGTAATCCTGTGATGAAGTCCATGGAGATGTGCGTCCATAGTTCTGTCCGAACAGGGAGTGGTTTCAGAAGTCCGGTTGGTCATTTGCGATGGGATTTTTGTCATTGACATATGTCACAGGTTTTGCAGAAATTGGCCACGTCGGAGTGCATCTTGTCCCACCAATAGTTTTTCACCAACTTCTTTAGTGACTTTTCCTCTCCAAAATCTCCATCTGGTCCGGTGTTGTGGCACTCTTTGAGCAACATACGGTGTAGTTTTTTTGTTCGAGGGAATGACCACTTGGCGAGTGAAGCATTGTCGCCAGTAGGGTACGTCGACCCAGAATTTTGCTTTATCATATCCCCCATGTTGGTTGTAGCCTCGTACGAATAGTCTCTCAAGGTACGGGTCTCGCTGTAGTTGTAGCGTTGCCACGTCAGCAACAAAATCTGGTCAACAGTTGAGTGCATTTGCTGGATTGATTTTTCTTGGCTGGTACTCGATATTGCTGTGGTACATGGATTCAAGGAACTCCATCCATCGGGTCTGACGTTGACTGAGGTTCGGCTATGTCTTCAAGTATTTTAACACGTGGTGGTCGGTACGCACAATGCATCGGCGACACTCCAGGTAGCATCGCCACGTTTTGAACGCGTGCACGACCGCCAAAATCTCCTTCTCGTGTACTGCGTAGTTGAGTTTTGGTCCTCGCGGTTTTCAAGACATGTAGACGATTGGTTGTTCGTCATTGCCATGGTCTTGCAGAAGGACCGCGCCAATGGCTCGATCTGATGCATGTGTGGCCATGACGTAGTCGACCGTTGGATCGGCTAATCGTAGGGTTGGCACCGAGGTCAGAGTTTTATGCAATACAGTGAACGCTTCTTGTTCGCTGTCTCCCCACCGGCACTCGCTTTCTTTTCGAGTGAAGTCAGAAACAAGCGTTTTCACTCGGGCATTGTCCCATACAAATCGCTGGTGATAATTGCAGAATCTGAGAAAAACCTGGATTTCTCGAACGTTGGTCGGTGTCGGCCAATTAGCGACTGCTGCCACCTTTTTTAGATCCATGGTGATCTGCCGGCCATTGATGACGTGATCCAAAAACTCAATCAAATGACGACCGAAGTCACGTTGTGAGAGTTATCCAAAAAAATCTCTCTTTTTAGAACTTTGAGGACTTTTCTAAGATGTCCATCATGCTCCTCTGGGGTGCGGTTATACACTAGAATGTCGTCGAGGTACACCACGACAAAATTATCAAGGTATGATCAGAAAATATTATTCATTCCCCCCATAAATGTTGCCGGGGCATTTGTGAGTCCGAAGGCATGACCGTGAAATCAAAGTGCCTGTAGTGGGTTCAAAACGCCGTCTTCTTGACGTCAGCGTCTGCCATGCGTATCTGGTGATACCCGATGCATAAGTCAATTTTGCTGAAAAATCGGGCTCCTCGGAGTTGGTCAAAAGGTTTGTCAGCTCCCGGAAGAGGATGGCGGTTCTTGATGGTAGCGTCATTCAAAGCCCGATAATCCATGCACATCTATATCTCACCAATTTTCTTTGTTATGAATAGTACTGAAGCGGGGTATGGCGACGTGGATGGGCGGATGAACTTCTGATCGAGCATCTTGTCGAGCTGCTTTCGGTGAGCTTGTGATCGCCCATCCGATAGGCCCCTCGGACTGTTGGCGTGTTGCTCAGCTTTAGCTCGATACGATGGCCGATGTCTGGTTGAGGGGGTAGATTTCTCACGAGTTCCTTGAGGAAGACGTTTGCAAACCCTTGGATGAGTGCTGTGAATTCTTTGGGTACCATCACGAACTTTGTTGATGCCGATGATGAGTCAGCTGCTACCCCTTTTGTTTCTCCCATTGGCTCAAGATGTGTGAGCCACACACAAGCTCCTCATTGTATTTTGTGCTTGGCCATGTTGAGTGATATTGGTTGTATAGGTTGCCGTTTTCTGGCTTCTGTGGCTTCCTCTATTCCTTCCACCTCTGCTGCTTATGCTATCGACTTCCGTCCTGCATGAGGAAGTTGTCACTTGGTGTCATTAATCTCCATGTAGACGTCGTCGTTGTTCCAATCCAGTTGCAGATTGTGCCGGTACACAAAATCTCGTCTGAGGATGATTTTGTGATCGCTCATTAGACAAGACCTCCATACCGTGACATCCTGTAGATCTCCCACTTGTAGTCATAGTGGTTCTTGGAGTCTCCGTATATGTAGTCTCCTGTCGACGGTTTTTCCTCCAAACATCCCTGGTTCGGTCCGCAAACCCAGTTTGCAACCATGTCGTTGCTCACGAAGCTGTGTAAAGCTCCTCCATCCAGTAGTGCCAGTATAATTCTGCGACATTTTCATCCTCAAACCTTTTATAAGTATCTCCGGTTGTTCATCCTTGTATTCCTTGTCAAACTTTGCGATCTCAGAAACACTCTATTATAATGTAGGCTATTCAAATGGACGATTGTTCAGTGTAGATTGCTCTTCACGTACAAGAGTAGCCCCTTTAACTCCCCTCCTTTGCCGTTTCTCAACTCATTTTTCTACAACTTCCCCCTCCCTTTTTGGCTTACTGCTTGCTCCGACAATTACGAGCGATATGCCCGAATTTTCCACAATTGTAGCAGGTTCACATATCTCTCTCATCGACGGTGTCCATTTCCATCAGAGTCTAGGAGTCCACTTAATGGTTTTTCTCGTTTCACGGAAAGTGTGGATAGGAGGTTGCCAGTTATAGGATTCCTTGATCTGAGCATTGTTGTCAGCATTGTCGATCCTTTCTGCTGCTGCAATCATCTGCGATAAGTCATTATGGATGCCAAAATTAGCAATTACTTGCCGGATATCTTTCTTGAGGCCGTCGTTCTAATAGAAAGAGAGTTCGTTGGGGTCGATGTCTGCTCAGGTGATGATCTTGTGGAATCTCTATGTGTGCTTCGTCATGCTAGACTCTTGTCGCAAATGCTGGAGTCTGTACCGTGCGTCGGACTTCTCCTTATGTTGTCCAAAGCGTGTAAACATTGCACGTGAAAGTTCATTCCATTCGGTTGGTGGTCTCAGCGCGTCTTGCCACTGTGGATTGATCTTCTCCAAGGGTAGAACGCTTGCGATCAGCAATATGAGACGGGTGTCGTTGGTCGTTGATGATGCTCCGCCGGTCTCCTACCTCTGTTGGATGGTCTTTAGATCGAACCACCAACTTAACACTGTGCCACACAAAAGCGCGGCTGCGAGGTCAATTTTCTTTTGATCATTGTTGACCCCAGCAGCGGTGAAGTACACCTCCAAACTCGTCATCCACATCTAAACCGTCGATTCTTCTGAGTTTTGAGGATCGAATGGTTCTGGTGGCACCAGACAAATTTTGGGTTTGCTCGAGAGTTGGGAATTTCTCTCCATGAGTACCGCTTCATGCACGCTTGCGATGTGAAGAGCCTCCATCATGATGTTGAGTTGTTGGAGAAGATGGTTGTTGATCCCCTCGAGCGCGGAGATCCGATTTGCAAGTTCCTCATTGATCTGTGCCTGTCGTCCAGTGTCTCTTGTCGTCCCTGTTGTCTTTGTCGAGGCCGTTGGTAGGGGCGGCTGGTTTTTCACCGTAGGGTCCACAAGCGGATTGGTCCTCGAAGCCATAGGGTTTGTTCCAGCAGCCGCATAGCCTGCCATGCTAGTGTTTGCTGCCGCTTTAGGGTTCGCGCGCATCGACACATTCTGCTTCTCCATTGCTGAAGTCGTCGCTGAAGACCCGCTCCTGATCGATGGTTGCACTTGCTCGCCTTACATCATAGTCACCAAGTCTGCGAAGTCTTGACATGCGAGATGCGCTGACGGCTTGTGGGAGGTAGTCTTCCGGATGGGTAAAGTAGCCGGATGCCTCTCCAGCACTGCTGGGCTCTGATACCAAGTGTTGTGCCGAACGGAGCTTAGATGGTGAACAGGTAGAAGTTGCAAGGCAGAACACGATTTAGAGTTTTGGGCACTTGAGCAATTCATAATTAGCGATAAGTGTACTTTGATGAAAAGCGTCAAAATGATCGAACATATATATACAAGTGTCGACTTACAGATGAGGCATAGTCGGGGTTGTTGGGTCGATTGTTGAACGGCGCGTGCGGAGTCAAGTTGTGAGTGGTGAGTTTCGAGAAGGTCCGCCAAGATGTCGGGGATTTTCCAGAACCAATATTGAAGATGCGATATGCATCTATGTAAAGCCAGATTTGTCTCAATGCATCGAGAAGTTGACCGAAAGGTCGTGATACTTCTGTTTGTAGGTTTGCGAGAGTGGTCGGAGGTGTCAAAAGGTTGAGGAATATCCACTGAGGGCGGGGTAGTCGGCCATTTTTTCTTCGACCATCGGAGTGAATGTCGCGGTTCTTGCAATGCAATGGGATTTTTGTGTAATAACAAAAATGCCCCCTTGGAAAGATTAAGGACTCGTTTATGTCTCGTACATAAGATTCTCGGACCCCCACGAAAAACCATACGCAAACCCCTAATAAAACATTCACAAACCCCTCGAAAGAGGTGTTTACAAATGTGCAACGGAAGTGTCGACGTCAGCATGTTGACGCTACATTGCATGTGGCATCGCCATCCTGCGACTTCTTACTGTTTTTGGGTAAATATTCAATATTCTCACGTTAGTGGATATGGGATTGCTATTCTTTTGAATGCTGGATAAGATGTTAGTATTCTTCCCATCGCTGGGTAGGGCATACACAAAATCGAATTGAGTAGGTAATCCGTACAAGTACCCATTAGGGAAACTTTTACCCATCACCAAGGGCTGATGAGCCGAGTTCGGACTTCACAAAAATGTATCTTTCAATCATGAGTGTGTAAGAGACACGTTAATGCAAGTATATCATGTCGATCCCTGCAACATACATTGTAGGCATTGATATAATTCAACAATCGCCAAAATACTCCTTTTTTCATGCCGTGTTTCACGCGTCAACAATGCGTGCTGTTAGAATTGTTTGCCCCCGGAGTTGATCTCGTAACCTTTGCTATCAGTCGCGCACTGGGGGCTCTTGCGATTCGACCCGTACCACACTTGCATGACCCGCACTATGCTTTCTTGCGATTCCCGTCACTCTAGCAAACATGCGAGGAAATCAAAGCACGTACGACAAAGGCATGCAAGCTCGCCGATTACTTAGTGTTTAAGGTAGGCTGTCTCATCGTTGTTGTTGCTGCAAGGCTTTGCAAGGTACCACAACTCCACATCCTAACTAAGTCTTCCCTCCACGGGTCCATGGACCAACCTACTCGCCACCTCGTTGCCCAACAATATCTAATCCGCCGTGCGCTTCAACTACGTGTCCTTCTCATAGCCATGATGCGGGAAGTGTTTGCCAAATTTTCCTGTCACTTCATCGCAAGAGCGCACTACCAACCCATTCACACGTCGGTTTTCGGCGGATTGTCATGGCTACACGAGCTTCTTCAAGGACATCCTCAATGTTTCTACAACATGTGTTGCATGAATGTCGACACTTGGTACGACATCATTGACTTCATACGGCGGAACACCTCTCTTTGTGACACACATCTATCCATCGAGGAGAAAGTGTTTATGTGGGTACAATGTGTGTGCCATCAAATGTCCATGCACGAGCTTTGTGAAAGCTATATTGATGGGACACATGTGCCGGTTGGCATATTGATGGGACACATGTGCCGGTTGTTGTTCCTAATCTAAGATGTGGTGCTTTTGTCAACCGTCATCAAGCCATCACTCATAACATTCTTGCCGCATGTGATGGGGACCTTCGTTTCACATTTTTTATCACGGGGTGGGAAGGATCCGCACATGACTCTAGGATGTTTCATGAAAGTTTGCAAAGGGCGTTTACCATTCCGAGGGGTTACTACCTTTTGGCGGATGCGGGATTCCCGGAAGGTTATGGCCTCATGACGCCTTTCGGTGGCCGTAGGTATCCCCTCAACGAATTCGGTTCAGGCTCCCAAAGGCCTCAAGATGCCAAAGAGTTGTTCATCAAACGGCATGCATTGGCAAGATCAATGATTGGATGATGCTTTGTTGTGTTAAAGGAAAGATTCTGCATCAAGCATGGTGTTCCATCATATTCTCCTCAATTGCAAGCATGCCGTCTACACTCTTGTTTTGTGTTCCATAGTCTCTTACAAGTAAGAGGGGATGTGGAGATGCCCGAGGGTGGGGAAGGGGATACAACAATGGGGAGGGGAGTGTCACGGGGTCCACCATGCCGACATGGGATCATGGAACGTCACCATGGTGATGCATGGATGCGACAAAAGAGATTAGAGATAGCAACCCGGATGTGAGAGAGCTACATTAAGGAATATGACGGGTCGGATAATGGAAGTGATGATTGGTGGCATGACATGGTAGCCTTGAATATTTAATTTGATCATTTTACATGGCATAGCCTATGTCCTCATCACACGCATACAAAGAATCCTCTCTTCCCATCACTCGACACATTGCCCACTTGATCTCCACTCCTTAAATCCGCTCGACTTCTCGTGACATCATCCGTGTCACCAGTTCCATTGTTCATTGCTGCACCTTCCCATCATCAGCCACATCCATTTTGATCTTGCAGCATGTCGTGTCCTTGTCCCCCTTCACCGGAACTTCCAGATCTCCCTTGAGAACACGCCACACAACCCACTCATGAAGCAGATCAATGGAATGCACAAAGTCCTCACAAGGCTTCGGATTACTCTTGAAGGCATCTAAGATGACCAAATAAATGTTAGTATGAATCCTACCATCAAGGCTAATCAAACGAACCGCTAGTCCATATTTTGTTGTCGGGATATCTTTACTTGTGATGCATTGAACATTAGATGCATGCATCATGAACTCGTCAAATAACTTCATGTAGCGGTCAAGGTTTGCCTTGCATCTCACCCTACGCTCCTCATCAACCACTTCATTGTCAACATCCTGACAAGCGACATCCTCTCCCATGCCCTCCTCACTGCTTGAAATCACGTTATCACCCCTTGCCTTGTTGGGAGAAAAGAATCGTGTTGCGTGGTTATACCACGGCATATTCTTACCTTCCAGCTTGGCTTGCTCGGGGTTGGTGCGCCTAATCTCCTCCCACTTCTTCGACGTCATCTCGATTTTCCATGAACGGTTGTTGAGCGGCCCACCACTTTGGCCGACAAGGCCATTGGCATGCTTCCACCGCGCCCCAATGTTGTTGACCCGGCTACGACTTTGGTGCACGTGAGTTTCTCCACAAGCCCAAACTCCTTGGTCAATGGGTCGATAAGCACGTCGTGGAGACGAGTCATCCACACCGCCGATCCGCAAAATTGGCCCACGTGGTCTACAACCATCTTCATGAGCGTCATGTCCCGTTCGGCTATCCAAAAACCTTTGCCATGTGCACTCCCCCAAGAGCCGGTGGTTCCACCTTCGGACAAGCATGGTGTGGGTGGCTTGGGCGAGACATCGGGTGCTGGCTTGGCAACAATGCGCTCGGATGCCGCTAGGGTGTGGGGCAATATTGGAGCAATGCTGGCAGCGATGATGCGGCTTGCTAAAGGGGCCCACAGAACATGGGCCCTCCGAATGAAGGCCTTGGGATCGTTGCCAACAAGGGGGCGATTGTTGTACTCACTCCCGGAATTGGGGTGCCGAGCTCCAATGAATTTGTGTTGGAAGGTGGCGTGTGGCAACAGATGGGTCGCATTTTGTGGCTGTGGGAATCAGAACGACAATGCCTCCGAGATTGGAGGAAGGCGGGCGTGGCGGGAGCCTCTCGCGGAGGAGGAATTGGAAGGAGACGCCATGGGAGTGGTAGCGGTCGGGTGGCAATGGAAGTGAGGTTACGGTGGTTGAGTGGAAGTTGACGAGTGTCAAGTTTGCATGGTGTCGAGTACTTAAGCGTGAGAAGGGGGCTAAGGGTTACTCAATGGCGCAAGACAGGAAGGAGTGAAGGGGGAATTTGGACCAAGACGTCCTCGTAGACTCATCGACGAGGGCATTTTGGTTTGACTGTTTGCATTTGCATGTTCAAATAAATGATTTTGAGACTAACCAATCATTGCCACTGGTGCCGTCAGATATCTCAAAAAATAACATGAGAGTATTCTAGTCTTTCATTGATGAAAGTCGATGAAACTTCGAATCGCCATTCACACTACAGCCGTTTCATTGATGAAAGGGTTACCCACGCCAGGCATTGTTGAAAGATGAAAGACGATTAACACGGTCAATGGGTTTCTTTCGCGTAGTCCATAGCGCCAGATGACTCAGCTTGCTTACTATCACATCAGCTCGCCACTTCGCCAACCACCAAGAATCGGACGCGACAAACGGAAAAATCCGCGATTTCATGAGACCCGTGGCGTGTCCTTCTGCTTTTTTTTGTAGTGGGCGGCATCGAACCTCTTCTGTCTTGTAAAAATAACGTATATAACGCTTAGTTTAAAAATGTATCTATGCGTGGATGCACTGAGCGCATCCGCCAAAATCGGCCGGCCACTACAAGCTTGGCCGGCCGCATCATTGCCGGCCGGCAACAAGTTTGTCGGCCGGTGACGCAACTGGTTGTTCTTAGAATTAGTCGTTTGAAGTTTGAGATGAAAAGTGTTTGATCTTCGATCGTCGGTTGTAAGACAATGGTCATCCTTGCCATGGATTCAGAGAACAGCAAAATTATAGTGAAAACAAAAGCTCACGAAATGTATCGATACAGCCTGCCTGTAGCCAAGGGTTGCATCGAGAAATCGTGGAGACATTTCGTGGAGAGGCTAGGCGGGAACGTTTTACGACAATATACAAGCCCGAGATATGGTCGATACATTTCTTCTTCGCATAGCCTAATGCGATGTTCCGCAGTTTTTGTTTTGTATCTTGTATCTACCGCCAATGACGTGGCAGGTATGGTTCTGACCGATTTCTGGTTCGGCACGGTACAAATGTATCATGCGTGTTTTGGGGTTGTATATTGTCGTGGAGCTGGTCGCACCGACCTCCTCCACGACAGATCGTCGCTACAACTTGCCAGGATCGGAAGAGAAACCAGGAATGTATCGATACATCTATTCGGCCTCGCTATTGGCCGACAAACAACTACCAGAGGTCGTCGCGGAGAGTCGCATGGCGACCCTCCGCGAGGCCCTCCGTGAAGGCGTCGGCGACGCGAATTCACGTCGCCGTCACCCTCGTGTTCCGGTTGCCGAGGAATCCGGGGTCGACTCCCCGTGGTGCATTACCGGCTCACAATTTTTTTGCGAACTTGTGGTGGGTATCCGGATCCAGCGGTGCCGCCCACATTTCTTCCGCGTATATACATTTTTCCTGGACAGCGCCCACAACCAAAAACATTTGTATTGGCAGAGGTTCGACGCCACCCAATACAAAAACAAAAACATCGGAACAGGGCATAAAGGAAAACAAGAGGCAGGTGTTGCACGCAAAGCGTGCATAGGGTTACATAGTAACCGAGCAAAAGTATTTGTATTGGTATCTCTTAAGAGGCTAAATAATTGCCCGCAATCTGCACCACATAATGGAAGGTTTGCCACGAGACTTTACCTCACCCATGGAAACCAAAAATGGTTGTAAATGGACTTGCAAACGTTCACCCGCATTCGTGAAAACTAATTTGTTCGCCCATGTGTGCTCTTAAACATTGTGTATGGTTTGGGCGAAGTCCTCTTAAATTACTTCAAGCTATGCTAGATTTTTTTCAGCTTGTGTGGATGTAAAATAAAATAAAAAACCAAAATTTGAACGAATGCGCTTGACTGTATAGTATTATGTATAACAATCCACCAACATAATGAAGAAGAACCTCAAAAGGCATTTCTTCTCTTTTTTCCCTATGAATATGGTTTCATCTGATGATTATTTTATTTAAATGAGATTAATTTGTTATTTTATTGTGAAAATGCTAGTTCCACCCGTCTATTATGAACTTCACAAAATAAAACACGATCTTTGACAAATTTGGATGAATTTTGAAAAATTCCTCATGTTTTGAAAAATTATATGACGAAATTATAGGCATAATTAATTTATTTACATTCTTGTATGACGGTGGCAGAATTTCTTTTCTTTCCATTGCATTTTGACTCTGTTTGAAGCCGGGTTCACGAGTCTAAAGAGTTTAGCATGACGACCAGTTCCGTGAAACAGGACAGGGCGAGGCCAAGGAGGAGCGACGTAGAGGGAAAAAAAGAATATTAAATTCTGCTCGCCATGGACTGGAGGAGTTGTAGCCAACCCAACGTACAGTCCTTACCGTTTTGTCTTGGCGTCGGACTGGTCATTCCGTACTATCCGGGGTCTGTCCGGAAATTTGGGTTGATGTCCGTGATTTTTTTGTACTGGGCCGACCCTGCCAATGCGTCCGCGGACGTGGGGTGGCATACAGTCCGACTATATCTTGCACCCTGATTGGTGGATGTTTCAGGAAAATGACCGATCCGCCAATCACGATTTTCTTGAAGCATCTTTTGGCCACGAACCGATTGTAATAGGTTACTATGTAACCCAAAAAGCAGCGGAACACGGCACCGAACTCGGGCATGGAGTGACCGCGATGGCCGGCCGATCGCCCCAGTTGCACCGTCGGATATGAATTCCCCGTTCCTGCCCGTTTTTTAAACCCCTATCTGCTGACGTCAGACCCGGCCACAGCTCAACGTAGAGGTAGATCGGGCACCTTGGCTATGACTGGTGGACGTGTGCGACGAACTTTCCGAGCAGCAGCTGCCGCTGTGTCGAAGGCCCCACCTGCTCCTCCTGCGCAAGGTTCGGCGGAGCTCGTCGTCTG
>SZWC01016483.1:47888-63229 GCA_023375785.1 Penium margaritaceum | reverse complement strand
GCACCTGGAGAGAGCGTACCAGAGTTGAGCGAAGCGTGCCTTACAACTGGTCAGTGTGGGCCCATAACCCTTTGTCAACCGGCCTGAGGCAAACGGACTAGAAAACAGGGCCGACACAATAGCACCTGCTGTCCGCTCCTAGTATTTCAGCTAGGAGAAGATATCACCCTTAGGATCACGGTTCCACACTGAGCAGTTCCTAGGTAATCACTTGCTAGCAACTGTGTCCACTTAACACTTGGTCACTTTCGCGCGAGGTGCTAGTCAAAGACTAACTCCTGGGGCTTAGACCAACCAGTGTCTTCTTTATACTGTTCCTTAGTTGGACAACTCTGTGAGGAGCATCTAAGGCCAGATTGTGTAATTAGAATGAGGAATGAGCCTGGTACATATAGTCCTAGGCCTGGATTCTAAGGTGTGTGGGCAGTGACACTTTTGGGGTGGCCACTCCAAACCACCTCACCAGTCCGCCAATTGGCGCATCCACTGACCGCCAAGTGGCGCACTCTCCTCATGCATGGAGAAATGTTTAGGAAACTTCCCCTGTGCTAGAAGGTCAAAAAACCTCCTGCGCACATCAAGGCTCGATCGCAGGACCTGTTGTCCCTAAGTCCAACATGCTATCCGTTGCGCTACACTTCTGGTGTCTCGCTTGGACTTGCACCACGAACAAGGTTTGGGGGACTTACTCCAAGGGAGCAGTGCATGCCCAACCTGTCCGTCAACCCATAGCAGTGGCCATGGGGCATAGAAGAACAACATTGTCAACGTTGACCACACACAGCGGATTTCTTTGGTCAAAGGCAGTACATATGCCTACTTTGGTTGGTCATTGTACATGGAAGCCACAGTGTGCTACTACTGAATGAAGGTCGTTGTACTTGGTAGTTGAGAACCAATATTCCCATAGCATTGTTTCCTGTCCTGATCGTTTGCGACTCGTGTTATGGTTGGTCAACGTTGACCACCCATGTTGAAATTCTCTGGTCATGATCAGTGACATATGCATAGTTTTGTTGTTTGGTGTGCATATTAGCCACACTGTACCACTACGTATTGAAGTTCTTTGTCCTTTCTAGCCAATACATAGGCTTCCCAATCCATTGTTTTCCCCTCTGACCATTTGTGACTCGTGTTATGCGTTTTCAACGTTGACCACACGAAGTGAAATTTGTTCGTCATGGTTAGTGACATATGCATACTTGGGCTTGTCACCGTGCATTGAAGCCTTTTTGTGCGACTACATATTGAAGGTGTTTGTACTTTCTAGTAGATAACTAGTTTTCACAAACCATTACCGTCCACCTTGACCATTTGTGACTCGTGTTGTGAGTTGTCAAGGTTTACCACAATTAGTGACATTACTTGGTCATGATCAGTGACATATGCATACTTTGGATGGTCATCGTGCATGGTCTCCACACCGTGCCACAACGTATTGAATCCCCTTGTGCTTGCTATGTGATACTTGGTGTTCCCAAACCATTGTTTCCCCCCTCTGCCCATTTGTGACTCGTATTATGAGTTCTCAACGTTGACAACGCACGATGGATTTCTTTGGTCAAAGGCAGTACATATGCCTGCTTTGGTCGTTCATTGTGCATAGTAGCCACACCGTGCTACTACTGACTGAAGGTCTTTGTACTTGGTAGTTGAGAACCGATATTCTCATAGCATTGTTTCCTGTCCTGACCGTATGTGACTCGTGTTATGGTTGGTCAATGTTGACCACCCATATTGAAATTCTGTGGTCATGATCGGTGACATATGCCTATTTGGGTTGTTTGGTGTGCATATTAGCCACACCGTGCCACTACGTATTGAAGTTCGTTGTCATTAATAGTCAATACGTAGGCTTCCCAAACCATTGTCTCTCCCTCTGACCATTTGTGACTCGTGTTATGAGTTGTCAATGTTGACCACACATAGTGGACTTATTCGGTCGTAGTCAGTGACGTATGCATCCTTTGGTTGGTCACTGTGAATGCTAGCCATACCGTGCCACTGCTTGTTGAAGGCCTTTGTACTTCCTAGCTGATAACTAGTGTTCCCAATCCATTGGTTTTCCCTCTGACCAGTTGTGACTCGTGTTATGGTTGGTCAATGTTGACCACCCATATTGAAATTCTGTGGTCATGATCGGTGACATATGCCTATTTGGGTTGTTTGGTGTGCATATTAGCCACACCGTGCCACTACGTATTGAAGTTCGTTGTCATGAATAGTCAATACGTAGGCTTCCCAAACCATTGTCTCTCCCTCTGACCATTTGTGACTCGTGTTATGAGTTGTCAATGTTGACCACACATAGTGGACTTATTCGGTCGTAGTCAGTGACGTATGCATCCTTTGGTTGGTCACTGTGAATGCTAGCCATACCGTGCCACTGCTTGTTGAAGGCCTTTGTACTTCCTAGCTGATAACTAGTGTTCCCAATCCATTGGTTTTCCCTCTGACCAGTTGTGACTCGTGTTATGCGTTTTCAAAGGTGACCACGTGAAGTGAAATTCTTTCGACATGGTCAGTGACATATGCATACTTTGGGTGGTCACTGTGCATTGAAACCACATTGTGCCACTACATGTTGAAGGTATTTGTACTTGCTAGTAGATAACTAGTATTCACAAACCATTACCTTCCACCCTGACAATTTGTGACTTGTGTTGTGAGTTGTCAAAGTTTACCACACTTAGTGACATTAATTGGTCATGGTGAGTGACATATGCCTACTTTGGTTGGTCATCGTGCATGGTCCCCACACCGTGCTACAACGTATTGAAGCCCCTTGTGCTTGCTATGTGATACGTGGTCTTCCCAAACCATTGTTTCCCTGTCTGACCATTTGTGACTCGTATTATGAGTTGTCAACGTGGACCACACACAGCGGATTTCTTTGGTCAAAGGTAGTAAATATGCCTTCTTTGGTCGGTCATTGTGCATGGTAGCCACACTGCGCTACTACTGAATGAAGGTCATTGTACTTGGTAGTTGAGAACCGATATCCTGATAGCATTGTTTAATCTCCTGACCGATTGTGACTCCTTTTATGGTTGGTCAACGTTAACCACCCATATTGAAATTATCTAGTCATGATCAGTGACATATGCCTAGTTTGATTATTTGGTGTGCATATTAGCCACACCGTGCAACTACGTATTGAAGTTCTTTGTCCTTTCTAGCCAATACATAGGCTTCCCAATCCATTGTTTTCCCCTCTGACCATTTGTGACTCGTGTTATGCGTTTTCAACGTTGACCACACGAAGTGAAATTTGTTCGTCATGGTTAGTGACATATGCATACTTTGGTTGGTCACCGTGCATTGAAGCCACATTGTGCGACTATATATTGAAGGTGTTTGTACTTTCTAGTAGATAAATAGTTTTCACAAACCATAACCGTCCACCTTGACCATTTGTGACTCGTGTTGTGAGTTGTCAAGGTTTATCACACCTAGTGATATTACTTGGTCATATTCAGTGACATATGCCTACTTTGGTTGGTCATCGTGCATGGTCTCCACACCGTGCCACAACGTATTGAAGCCCCTTGTGCTTGCTATGTGATACTTGGTGTTCCCAAACCATTGTTTCCCCCTCTGACCATTTGTGACTCGTACTATGAGTTGTCAACGTTGATAACGCACGACGGATTTCTTTGGTCAAAGGCAGTACATATGCCTACTTTGGTCGGTCATTGTGCATGGTAGCCACACCGTGCTACTACTGACTGAAGGTCTTTGTACTTGGTAGTTGAGAACCGATATTCTCATAGCATTGTTTCCTGTCCTGACCGTATGTGACTCGTGTTATGGTTGGTCAACGTTGACCACCCATAATGAAATTCTGTGGTCATGATCGGTGACATATGCCTATTTGGGTTGTTTGGTGTGCATATTAGCCACACCGTGCCACTACGTATTGAAGTTCTTTGTCATTTATAGTCAATACGTAGGCTTCCCAAACCATTGTCTCTCCCTCGGACCATTTGTGACTCGTGTTATGAGTTGTCAATGTTGACCACACATAGTGGACTTATTCGGTCGTAGTCAGTGATGTATGCATCCTTTGGTTGGTCACTGTGAACGTTAGCCATACCGTGCCACTGCTTGTTGAAGGTATTTGTACTTCCTAGCTGATAGCTAGTGTTCCCAATCCTTTGTTTTTTCCTCTGACCATTTCTGACTTGTGTTATGCGTTTTCAACGTTGACCACGTGAAGTGAAATTCTTTCGTCATGGTCAGTGACATATGCATACTTTGCGTGGTCACTGTGCATTGAAGCCACATTGTGCCACTACATATTGAAGGTATTTGTACTTGCTAGTAGATAACTAGTATTCACAAACCATTACCTTCCACCCTGACCATTTGTGACTTGTGTTGTGAGTTGTCAAAGTTTACCACACTTAGTGACATTATTTGGTCATGGTCAGTGACATATGCCTACTTTGGTTGGTCATCGTGCATGGTCTCCACACCGTGCCACAACGTATTGAAGCCCCTTGTGCTTGCTATGTGATACNTGACCATTTCTGACTTGTGTTATGCGTTTTCAACGTTGACCACGTGAAGTGAAATTCTTTCGTCATGGTCAGTGACATATGCATACTTTGCGTGGTCACTGTGCATTGAAGCCACATTGTGCCACTACATATTGAAGGTATTTGTACTTGCTAGTAGATAACTAGTATTCACAAACCATTACCTTCCACCCTGACCATTTGTGACTTGTGTTGTGAGTTGTCAAAGTTTACCACACTCAGTGACATTATTTGGTCATGGTGAGTGACATATGCCTACTTTGGTTGGTCATCGTGCATGGTCCCCACACCGTGCTACAACGTATTGAAGCCCCTTGTGCTTGCTATGTGATACGTGGTGTGCCCAAACCATTGCTTCCCTCTCTGACCATTTGTGACTCGTATTATGAGTTGTCAACGTGAACCACACACAGCGGATTTCTTTGGTCAAAGGTAGTAAATATGCCTTCTTTGGTCGGTCATTGTGCATGGTAGCCACACTCCGCTACTAGTGGAAAGGTCATTGTACTTGGTAGTTGAGAACCGATATCCTCATAGCATTGTTTAATCTCCTGACCGTTTGTGACTCGTTTTATGGTTGGTAAACGTTAACCACCCATATTGAAATTATTTAGTCATGATCAGTGACATATGCCTAGGCTGATTGTTTGGTGTACATATTAGCCACACCGTGCAACTACGTATTGAAGTTCTTTGTCCTTTGTAGCCAATACATAGGCTTCCCAATCCATTGTTTTCCCCTCTGACCAGTTGTGACTCGTGTTATGCGTTT
Organism: Penium margaritaceum; assembly: GCA_023375785.1. Lineage (NCBI taxonomy): Eukaryota > Viridiplantae > Streptophyta > Zygnematophyceae > Desmidiales > Peniaceae > Penium > Penium margaritaceum. The sequence goes on along the minus strand of SZWC01016483.1, from coordinate 57,916 downwards.
TCAACACTGACAATATGAAGTGAAATTCATTCGTCATGGTTAGTGACATATGCATACTTTGGTTGGTCACTGTGCATTGAAGCCACATTGTGCCACTACATGTTGAAGGTATTTGTACTTGCTGGTAGATAACTAGTATTCACAAACCATTACCTTCCACCCTGACCATTTGTGACTCGTGTTGTGTGTTGTCAAAGTTTACCACACTTAGTAACATTATTTTGTCATGGTCAGTGACATATGCCTACTTTGGTTGGTCATCGTGCATGGTCTCCACACCGTGCCACAACGTATTGAAGCCCCTTGTGCTGGCTATGGGATACTTGGTGTTCCCAAATTATTGTTCCCCCCTCTAACCATTTGTGACTCGTATTATGAGTTGTCAACGTTGACCACACACAGCGGATTTCTTTGGTCAAAGGCAGTACATATGTCTACTTTGGTCGGTCATTGTGCATGGTAGCCACACCGTGCTTGTACTGACTAAAGGTCGTTGTACTTGGTAGTTAAGAACCGATATTCTCATAGCATTGTTTCCTGTCCTGACCGTTTGTGACTCGTGTTATGGTTGGTCAACGTTGACCACCCATATTGAAATTATGTGGTCATGATCAGTGACATATGCCTAGTTTGGTTGTTTGGTGTGCATACTAGCCACACCACGCCACTATGTATTGAAGTTCTTTGTCCTTTCCAGTCAATACATAGGCTTCCCAAACCATTGTCTCTCCCTCTGACCATTTGNTGGTCAAAGGCAGTACATATGCCTACTTTGGTCGGTCATTGTGCATGGTAGCCACACCGTGCTTGTACTGACTAAAGGTCGTTGTACTTGGTAGTTAAGAACCGATATTCTCATAGCATTGTTTCCTGTCCTGACCGTTTGTGACTCGTGTTATGGTTGGTCAACGTTGACCACCCATATTGAAATTATGTGGTCATGATCAGTGACATATGCCTAGTTTGGTTGTTTGGTGTGCATACTACCTACACTATGCCACTACGTATTGAAGTTCTTTGTCCATTCTAGTCAGTACATAGGCTTCCCAAACCATTTTCTCTCCCTCTGACCATTTGTGACTCGTGTTATGAGTTGTAAATGTTGACCACACCTAGTGGACTTATTCGGTCGTAGTCAGTGATGTTTGCATCCTTTGGTTGGTCATTGTGCACGCTAGCCATACCGTGCCACTGCTTGTTGAAGGTCTTTGTACTTCCTAGTTGATAACTAGGGTTCCCAATTCATTGTTTTCCCCTCTGACCATTTGTGACCCGTGTTATGCGTTCTCAACGTTGACCACATGAAGTGAAACTCTTTTGTCATGGTCAGTGACATATGCATACGTTGGGTGGTCACTGTGCATTGAAGCCACATTGTGCCACTACATATTGAAGGTATTTGTACTTGCTAGTAGATTACTAGTATTCACAAACCATTACCTTCCACTATGACAATTTGTGACTCGTGTTGTGAGTTGTCAAAGTTTACCACACTAAGTGACATTATTTGGTCATGGGCTGTGACATATGCCTACTTTGGTTGGTCATCGTGCATGGTCCCCACACCGTGCCATAACGTATTGAAGCCCCTTGTGCTTGCTATATGATACGTGGTGTTCCCAAACCATTGTTTCCCCCTCTGACCATTTGTGACTCGTATTATGAGTTGTCAACGTTGACCATACACAACGGATTTCTTTGGTCAAAGGCAGTACATATGCCTACTTTGGTCGGTCATTGTGCATGGTAGCCACACTGTGCTACTTCTGACTGAAGGTCGTTGTACTTGGTAGTTGAGAACCGATATTCCCATAGCATTGTTTCCTGCCCTGACCGTTTGTGACTTGTGTTATGGTTGGTCAACGTTGACCACCCATATTGAGATTGCGTGATCATGATCAGTGACATATGCCTAGTTTGGTTGTTTGGTGTGCATATAAGCCACACCATGCCACTACGTATTGAAGTTCTTTGTCCCTTCTAGTCAATACATAGGCTTCCCAAACCATTGTCTCTCCCTCTAACAATTTGTGACTTGTGTTATGAGTTGTTAGTGCTGACCACACATAGTGGACTCATTCGGTTGTAGTCAGTGACGTATGCATCCTTTGGTTGGTCACTGTGCACGCTAGCCATACCGTGCCAGTGCTTGTTGAAGGTCTTTGTACTTCCTAGTTGATAACTAGTGTTCCCAATCAATTGTTTTCCCATCTGACCATTTGTGACTCGTGTTATGCGTTTTCAACGTTGACCACATGAAGTGAAATTCTTTCGTTATGTTCAGTGACACATGCATACTTTTGTTGGTAACTGTGCATTGAAGCCACATTGCGCCACGACATATTGAAGGTATTTGTCCTTGCTAGTAGATAACTAGTATTCACAAACAATTACCTTCCACCCTGACCATTTGTGACTCGTGTTGTGAGTTTTCAATGTTTACCACACTTAGTGACATTATTTGGTCATGGTCAGTGACATATGCCTACTTTGGTTGGTCATCGTGCATGGTCTCCATACCCTGCCACAACGTATTGAAGAACCTTGTGCTTGCTATGTGATACTTGCTGTTCCCAAACCATTGTTCCCCCCTCTGACCATTTGTGACTCGTATTATGAGTTGTCAACGTTGACCACACAAAGCGGATTTCTTTGGTCAAAGGCAGTACATATGCCTACATTGGTCGGTCAATGTGCATGGTAGCTACACCGTGCTACTAGTGACTGTTGGTTGTTGTACTTGGTAGTTGAGAACCGATATTCCCATATTATTGTTTCCTGTCCTGACCGTTTTTGACTCGTGTTATGGTTGGTCAACGTTGACTACCCATATTGAAATTGCGTGGTCATGATGAGTGACATATGCCTATTTGGTTGTTTGGTGTGCATATAAGCCACACCATGCCACTACGTATTGAAGTTCTTTGTCCCTTCTAGTCAACACATAGGCTTCCCAAACCATTTTCTCTCCCTCTGACCATTTGTGACTCGTGTTATGAGTTGTCAATGTTGACCACACATAGTGGACTTATTCGGTCGTAGTCAGTGACGTGTGCATCCTTTGGTTGGTCACTGTGCACGCTAGCCATACCGTGCCACTGCTTGTTGAATGTCTTTGTACTTGCTAGTTGATAACTAGTGTTCCCAACCCATTGTTTTCCCCTCTGACCATTTGTGACTTGTGTTATGCGTTTTCAACGTTGACCACATGAAGTGAAATTCTTTCGTCATGGTCATTGACATATGCATACTTTGGGTGGTCACTGTGCATTGAAGCCACATTGTGCCACTACATATTGAAGGTATTTGTACTTGCTAGTGGATAACTAGTATTCACAAACCATTACCTTCCACCGTGACCATCTGTGACTTGTGTTGTGAGTTGTCAAAGTTTACCACACTTAGTGACATTATTTGGTCATGGTGAGTGACATATGCCTACTTTGGTCGGTCATCGTGCATGGTCCCCACACTGTGCTACAACGTATTGAAGCCCCTTGGGCGTGCTATGTGATACATAGTGTTCCCAAACCATTGATTCCATTCTGACCATTTGTGACTCGTATTATGAGTTGTCAACGTGGACCACACACAGCGGATTTCCTACTTTTGTGACTCGTAAATATGCCTACTTTGGTCGGTCATTGTGCATGGTAGCCACACCACGCTACTACTGAATGAAGGTCATTGTACTTGGTAGTTGAAAACCGATATCCTCATAGCATTGTTTCATATCCGAAGCGTTTGTGACTCGTTTTATTGTTGGTCAACGTTAACAACCCATATTAAAATTCTCTAGTCATGATCAATAACATATGCATAGTTTGATTGTTTGGTGTGCATATTAGCCACACCGTGCAACTACGTATTGAAGTTCTTTGTCCTTTATAGCCAGTACATAGGCTTCCCAATCCATTGTTTTCCCCTCTGACCATTTGTGACTTGTGTTATGCGTCTTCAACGTTGACCACATGAAGTGAAATTTGTTCGTCATGGTTAGTGACATATGCATACTTTGGTTCGTCACTGTGCATTGAAGCCACATTGTGCCACTACATATTTAAGGTATTTGTACTTGCTAGTAGATAACTAGTATTCACAAACCATTACCTTCCACCCTGACCATTTGTGATTCGTGTTGTGATTTGTCAAAGGTTACTACACTTAGTGACATTATTTGGTCATTGTCAGTGACATATGCCTACTTTGGTTGGACATTGTGCATGGTCTCCACACTGTGCCACTGCGTATTGAAGCCCCTTCTGCTTGCTATGTGATGCTTGGTGTAGTCAAACCATTGTTTTCCCCTCTGACCATTTGTGACTCGTATCATGAGTTGTCAACATTGACCATACACAGCGGATTTCTTTGGTCTAAGGCAGTACATATGCCTTTTTTGGTTGGTCATTGTACATGGTAGCCACACCGTGCTACTACTAAATGAAGGTCGTTGTACTTGGTTGTTGAGAACCGATATTCCCATAGCATTGTTTCCTGTCCTAACCGTTTGTGACTCGTGTTATGGTTGGTCAACATTGACCACCCATATTGAAATAATGTGGTCATGATCAGTGACATATGCCTAGTTTGGTTGTTTGGTGTGCATACTAGCCACACCGTGCCACTACGTGTTGAAGTTCTTTGTCCTTTCCAGTCAATACATAGGCTTCCCAAACCATTGTCTCTCCCTGTGACCATTTGTGACTCGTGTTATGAGTTGTCAATGTTGACCACACATAGTGGACTTATTCGGTCGTAGTCAGTGACGTATGCATCCTTTGGTTGGTCACTGTGCATGCTAGCCATACCGTGCCACTGCTTCTTCAAGGTCTTTGTACTTCCTACTTGATAACTAGTATTCCCAATCCATTGTTTTCCCCTCTGACCATTTGTGACTCGTGTTATGAGTTGTCAATGTTGACCACACATAGTGGACTTATTCGGTCGTAGTCAGTGACGTATGCATCCTTTGGTTGGTCACTGTGCATGCTAGCCATACCGTGCCACTGCTTCTTCAAGGTCTTTGTACTTCCTACTTGATAACTAGTATTCCCAATCCATTGTTTTCCCCTCTGACCATTTGTGAATCGTGTTATGCGTTTTCATCATTGACCACATGAAGTGAAATTCTTTCCTCATGTTCAGTGACATAAGCATACTTTGGTTGGTCATTGTGCATTAAAGCCACATTGTGCCACAACATATTGAAGGTATTTGTACTTGCTAGTAGATAAGTAGTATTCACAAACCATTATCTTCCACCCAGGCCATTTGTGACTCGTGTTATGAGTTGTCAAAGTTTACCATAGTTAGTGACATTATTTGGTCATGGTCAGTGACATATACCTACTTTGGTTGGTCATCGTGCATGGTCTCCACACCGTGCCACAACGTATTGAAGCCCCTTGTGCTTGCTATGTGATACGTGGTGTTCCCAAACCATTGTTTCCCCCTCAGACCATTTGTGACTCGTATTATGAGTTGTCATCATGGACTACACACAGCGGATTTCTTTGGTCAAAGGTAGTACATATGCCTACTTTGGTTCGTGATTGTGCATGGTAGGCACACCGTGCTACTACTGACTGAAGGTCATTGTACCTGGTAGTTGAGAACCGATATTCTCATAGCATTGTTTCCTCTCCTGACTATCTGTGACCCGTGTTATGGTTGGTCAACATTGACCACCCATATTAAAATTCTCTGGTCATGATCAGTGACATAAGCATAGTTTGATTGCTTGGTGTGCATATAAGCCACACCGTGCCACAACGTATTGAAGTTCTTTGCCCTTTCTAGCCAATACATAGGCTTCCCAATCCATTGTTTTCCCCTCTGACCATTTGTGACTTGTGTTATGCATTTTCAACCTTGACCACATGAAGTAAAGTTTGTTCGTCATGGTTAGTGATATATGCATACTTTGGTTGGTCAATCTGCATTGAAGCCACATTGTGCCACTACATATTGAAGGTATTTGTACTTGGTAGTAGATAACTAGTTTTCACAAACCATTACCTTCAACCCTGGCCATTTGTGACCCGTGTTGTGAGTTGTCAATGTTTACCACACTTAGTGACATTACTTGGTCATGGTCAAGAAAATATGCCTACTTTGATTGGTCATCGTGCATGGTCTCCACACCGTGCCACAGCATATTGAAGCCCCTTGTGCTTGTTATGTGATACTTAGTGTTCCCAAACCATTGTTTCCCCCCCTGACCATTTGTGACTCCTATTATGAGTTGTCAACGTTGACCACACACAGCGGAATTCTTTGGTCAAAGGCCGTACATATGCCTACTTTGGTCGGTCATTTTACATAGTAGCCACACCGTGCTACTACTGAATGCAGGTCGTTGTACTTGGTAGCTGAGAACCGATATTCCCACATCATTGTTTCTTGTCCTGACCATTTGTGACTCGTGTTATGGTTGGTCAACGTTGACCTCCCATATTGAAATTATGTGGTCATAATCAGTGACATATGCCTAGTTTGGTTGTTTGGTGTGCATATTAGCCACACCGTGCCTCTACATATTGAAGCTCTTTGTCCTTTATAGTCAATACATAGGCTTCCCAGACCATTTTCTCTCCCTCTGACCATTCGTGACTCGAGTTATGAGTTGTCAATGTTGACCACACATAGTGGACTTATCCGGTCGTAGTCAGTGACTAATGCATCCTTTGGTTGGTCATTGTGCACGCTAGCCATACCGTGCCACTGCTTGTTGAAGGTCTTTGTACTTCCTAGTTGATAACTAGTGTTCCCAACCCATTGTTTTCCCCTCTGGCCATTTGTGACTCGTGTTATGCGTTTTCAACGTTGACCACATGAAGTTAAACTCTTTCGTCATGGTCAGTGACATATGCATACTTTGAGTGGTCACTGTGCATTGAAGCCACAATGTGCCACTACATATTGAAGGTATCTTTATTTACTAGTACATAACTAGTGATCACAAACCATTACCTTCCACCCTGACCATTTGAGACTCGTGTTGTGAGCTGTCAAAGTTTACCACACTTAGTGACATTATTTGGTCATGGTCAGTGACATATGTCTACTTTGGCTGGTCATCGTGCATGGTGTCCACACCGTGCCACAACGTATTCAAGCCCCTTGTGCTTGCTATGTGATACGTGGTGTTCCAAAACCATTGTTTCCCCCTCTGACCATTTGTGACTCGTATTATGAGTTGTCAACGTGGACCACACATAGTGGATTTCTTTGGTCAAAGGCAGTTAATATGCCTATTTTGATCCGTCATTGTGCTTGGTAGCCACACCGCGCTACTATTGACTGAAGGTCATTGTACTTGGTATTTGAGAACAGATATTCTCATAGCATTGTTTCCTCTCCTGACCGTTTGTGACTCCTGATATGGTTGGTCAACGTTTTCCACCCATATTAAACTTCCCTGGTCATGATCAGTGACATATGCCCAGTTTGATTATTTGGTGTGCATATTAGCCACACCGTGCCACTATGTGTTGAAGTTCTTTGTCATTTCTAGCCAAAACATAGGCTTTCAAATCCATTGTTTTCCCCTCTGACCATTTGTGACTCGTGTTATGCGTTTTCAACGTCGACCAAATGAAGTGAAATTTGTTCGTCATGGTTAGTGACATATGCATGCTTTGGTTGGTCACTATGCATTGAAGCCACATTGTGCAACTACATATTAAAGGTATTTGTACTTGCTAGTAGATAACTAGTATTCACAAACCATTACCCTCCACCCTGAACATTTGTGACTCGTGTTGTGAGTTGTCAAAGTTTACCACACTTAGTGACATTACTTGGTCATGGTCAGTGACATATGCCTACTTTGGTTGGTCATCGTGCATGGTCTCCATACCGTGCCACAACGTAATGAAGCCCCTTGTGCTTGCTATGTGATACGTGGTGTTCCCAACCCATTGTTTCCCCCTCTGACCATTTGTGACTCGTATTATGAGTTGTCAACATGGACTACACACAGCGGATTTCTTTGGTCAAAGGCAGTAAATATGCCTCCTTTGGTCGGTCATTGTGCATGGTAGCCACACCGCGCTACTACTGACTGAAGGTCATTGTACTTGGTAGTTGGGAGCCGATATTCTCATAGCATTGTTTCCTCTCCTGACCGTTTGTGACTCGTGTTATGATTGGTCAACGTTGACCACACATATTAAATTTCTCCGGTCATGATCAGTGACATATGCCTAGTTTGATTGTTTGGTGTGCATATTAGCCACACCGTGCTACTACGTATTGAAGTTCTTCGTCCTTTCTAGCCAGTACATAGGCTCCCCAATCCATTGTTTTCCCCTCTGACCATTTATGACTCGTGCTATGCATTTTCAACGTTGACCACATGAAGTGAAATTTGTTCGTCATGGTTAGTTACATGTCCATACTTTGGTTGGTCACAGTGCATTGAAGCCACATTATGCCACTACATATTGAAGGTATTTGTACTTGCTAGTAGATAACTAGTATTCACAAACCAATACCTTTCACCCTGACCATTTGTGACTCGTGTTGTGACTTGTCAAAGTTTACCACACGTAGTGACACTATTTGGTCATGGTCAGTGCATATGCCTACTTTGGTTGGTCACCGTGCATGGTCTCCACACCGTGCCACAACGTATTGAAGCCCCTTGTGCTGGCTATGTGATACTTGGTGTTCCCAAACCAACGTTTTCCATTCTGATCATTTGTGACTCGTATTATGAGTTGTCAACGTTGACCACACACAGCGGATTTCTTTGGTCAAAGGCAGTACATATGTCTACTTTAGTCGGTCATTGTGCATGGTAGCCAAACCGTGCTTGTACTGACTGAAGGTCGTTGTACTTGGTAGTTGAGAACCGATATTCCCATAGCATTATTTCCTGTCCTGACCATTTGTGACTCGTGTTATGGTTGGTCAACGTTGACCACCCATATTGAAATTATGTGGTCATGATCAGTGACATATGCCTAGTTTGGTTGTTTGGTGTGCATACTAGCCACACCACGCCACTATGTATTGAAGTTCTTTGTCCTTTCCAGTCAATACATAGGCTTCCCAAACCATTGTCTCTCCCTGTGACCATTTGTGACTGGTGTTATGAGTTGTCAATGTTGACCACACATGGTGGACTTATTCGGTCGTAGTCAGTGACGTATGCATCCTTTGGTTGGTCACTGTGCATTCTAGCCATACTGTGCCACTGCTTGTTGAAGTTCTTTGTACTTCCTAGTTGATAACTATTATTCCCAATCCATTGCTTTCCCCTCTGACCATTTGTGACTCGTGTTATGCGTTTTCAACGTTGACCACATGAAGTGAAATTCTTTCCTCATGTTCAGTGACATATGCATACTTTGGTTGGTCACTGTGCATTGAAGCCACATTGTGCAACGACATATTGAAGGTATTTGTATTTGCTAGTAGATAAGTAGTATTCACAAACCATTATCTGCCACCCAGGCCATTTGTGACTCGTGTTATGAGTTGTCAAAGTCTACCACAGTTAGTGACATTATATGGTCATGGTCAGTGACATATGCCTACTTTGGTTGGTCATCGTGCATGGTCTCCACACCGTGCGACAACGTATTGAATCCCCTTGTGCTTGCTATGTGATAGTTGGTGTTCCCAACCCATTGTTTCCCCCTCTGACAATTTGAGGCCCATAGTATGGGTTTTCAATGTTAACCACACATAGTAAAATAACTTGGTCATGGTAAGTGGCACATGCCTAATCTGGTTGGTCATTGTACATGGTAGCCACACCGTTCCACTACTTGTTGAAAGTATTTGCTCTTGCTATTCAATAAATAGAAAAAGGTTTCTCCCTTTGACACCAGGTCGGTTTTTGTTTATTTGTTACACGTAGGTGCCTTCACTGGAATACTCCCTCCCACCCCCCATAGAGGGATGCTCCGTGGACGACCTCGAGGACAGATTTGCGACTGCATTATGACACCCCCCTACCCCCCCAGGTTAGGCTCGAAGGTAGAGTTGAGGTAGGACAACACCCCCCCCCCCCCCCC
>SZWC01016483.1:1314-24215 GCA_023375785.1 Penium margaritaceum | reverse complement strand
CCATTGTTTTCCCCTCTGACCATTTGTGACTCGTGTTATGCGTTTTCAACGTTGACCACATGAAGTGAAATTCTTTCGTCATGTTCAGTGACATACGCATACTTTGGTTGGTCACTGTGCATTGAGGCCACATTGTGCCACTACATATTGAAGGTATTTGTACTTGCTAGTAGATAACTAGTATTCACAAACCATTACCTTCCACCCTGACCATTTGTGACTCGTGTTGTGAGGTGTCAAAGTTTACCACACATAGTAACATTATTTGCTCATGGTCAGTGACATATGCCTACTTTGCTTGGTCATTGTGCATGGTCTCCACACCGTCCCACAGCGTATTGAAGCCCCTTGTGCTATCTATGTGATACTTGGTGTTCCCAAACCATTGTTTCCCCGTCTAACCATTTGTGACTCGTATTATGAGTTGTCAACGTTGACCACACACAGCGGATTTCTTTGGTCAAAGGCTGTACATATGCCTAGCTTGGTCGTTCATTGTACATGGTAGCCACATCGTGCTACTACTGAATAAAGGTCGTTCTACTTGGTAGTTAAGAACCGATATTCCCATAGCATTGTTTCCTGTCCTGACCGTTTGTGTCTCGTGTTATGGTTGGTGAACGTTGACCACCAATATTGAAATTATGTGGTCATGATCTGTGACATATGCCTAGTTTGGTTGTTTGGTGTGCATATTAGCCACACCGTGCCACTCCGTATTGAAGTTCTTTGTCCTTTATAGCCAATACATAGGCTTCTCAATCCATTGTTTTCCCCTCTGACCATTTGTGACTCGTGTTATGCGTTTTCAACGTTGACCACATGAAGTGAGATTTGTTCGTCATGGTTAGTGACGTATGCATACTTTGGTTGGTCACTGTGCATTGAAGCCACATTGTGCCACTACATATTGAAGGCATTTGTACTTGCTAGTAGATAACTAGTATTTAGAAACCATTACCTTCCACCTTGACCATTTGTGACTCGTGAGGTGAGTTGTCAAAGTTTACCACGCTTACTTACTTGATCATGGTCAGTGACATATGCCTACTTTGGTTGGTCCTCGTGCATGGTTTCCACACCGTGCCACAACGTATTGAAGCCCCTTGTGCTTGCTATATGATACTTGGTGTTCCCAGCCATTGTTTCCCCCTGTGACCATTTGTGACTCGTATTATGAGTTGTCAACGTTGACCACACAGCGGATTTATTTGGTCAAAGGCAGTACATATGCCTACTTTAGTCGGTCATTGTGCATGGTAGCCACACTGTGCTACTACTGACTGAAGGTCCTTGTACTTGGTACTAAAGAACCGATATTCCCATAGCATTGTTTACCGTCTTGACCGTTTGTGACTCGTGTTATGGTTGGTCAACGTTGGCCACCATATTAAAATTCTGTGGTCATGATCAGTGACATATGCCTGGTTTGGTTGTTTGGTGTGCATGTTAGCCACACCGTGCCACTACGTATTGAAGTTTGTTGTCCTTTCTAGTCAATACATAGGCTTCCCAAACAATTTGCCCTCACTTTGGCCATTTGTTACTCTTGTTATGAGTTGTCAATGTTGACCACACATAATGGACTTATTCGGTCGTAGTCAGTGACGTATGCATCCTTTGGTTGGTCACTGTGCACGGTAGCCATACCGTGCCACTGCTTGTTGAAGGTCTTTGTACTTCCTAGTTGATAACTAGTGTTCCAAATCCATTGTTTTCCCCTCTGATCATTTGTGAATCGTGTTATGCGTTTTCAACGTTGACCACATTACGTGAAATGCTTTCGTCATGTTCAGTGACATATGCATACTTTGGGTGGTCACTCTGCAATGAAGCCACATTTTGCCACTACATATTGAAAGTATTTGTACTTGCTAGTAGATAACTAGTATTCACAAACCATTACCTTCCACCCTGACCATTTGTGACTCATGTTGTGAACTGTCCAAGTTTACCACACTTAGTGACATTGTTTGGTCATGGACAGTGACATATGCCTACTTTGGTTGGTCATCATGCATGGTCCCCACACCGTGCCACAACGTATTGAAGCCCCTTGTGCTTGCTCTGTGATACGCGGTGTTCCCAACCCATTGTTTCCCCCTTTGACCATTTGTGACTCGTAAAATGGAGTTGTCAACGTGGACCACACACAGCGGATTTCTTTGGTCAAAGGCAGTAAGCATGCCTACTTTGGTTGGTCATTGTGCATGTTAGCCACACCGCGCTACTGTCGACTGAATGTAATTGTACTTGGTAGTTGAGAACCAATATTCTCGTAGCATTGTTTCCTCTCCTGACCGTTTGTGACTCGTCTTATGGTTAGTCAACGTTCACCACCCATATTGAAATTCTCTGGTCATGATCAGTGACATATGCCTAGTTTGATTGTCTGGTGTGCATATTAGCCACATTGTGCCACAACGTATTGAAGTTATTTGTCCTTTCTAGCCAATACATAGGCTTCCCAATCCATTGTTTTCCCCTCTGAATATTTGTGACTCGTGTTATGTGTTTTCAGCGTTGACCACATGAAGTGAAATTTGTTTGCCATAGTTAGTGACATATGCATACTTTGGTTGGTCACTGTGCATTGAAGCCACATTGTGCCACTACATATTGAAGGTATTTGTACTTGCTAATAGATAACTAGTATTCACAGACCATTACCTTCCACCCTGACCATTTGTGACTCGTGTTGTGAGTTGTCAAAGTCTACCACTCGTAGTGACATTACTTGGTCATGGTAAGTGACATATGCCTATTTTTTTGGTCATCGTGCATGGTGTCCACACCGTGCCACAACGTATTGAAACCCCTTGTCCTTGCTATGTGATACTTGGTGTTCCAAAACCGTTGTTTCCCCCCTCTGACCATCTGTGACTCGTATTATGAGTTGTCAACGTTGACCACACATAGCCGATTTCTTTGGTCAAAGGCAGTACACATGCGTACTTTGGGCGGTCATTGTGCATGGTAGCCACACCGTGCTACTATTGACTCAAGGTCGTTGTACTTGGTAGTTGAGAACCGATATTTCCATAGCATTGTTTCCTTTTCTTACCGTTTGTGACTCGTGTTATGGTTGGTCAACATTGACCACCCATATTGAAATTCTGTGGTCATGATAAGTGACATATGCCTAGTTTGGTTGTTTGTTGTGCATATTAGCCACACCGTGCCACAATGTATTGAAGTTCCTTGTCCTTTCTAGTCAATACATAGGCTTCCCAAACCATTGTCTCTCCCTCTGACCATTTGTGACTCGTGTTATGAGTTGTCAATGTTGACTACACATAGTGGACTTATTCGGTCGTAGTCAGTGACATATGCATCCTTTGGTTGGCCGCTATGTACGCTTGCCATACCGTGCCACTGCTTGTTGTAGGTCTTTGTACATCCTAGTTGATAGCTAGGGTTCCCAACCCATTGTTTTCCCCTCTGACCATTTGTGAGTCGTGTTATGCGTTTTCAACGTTGACCACATGAAGTGAAATTCTTTCGTCATGTTCATTGACATATGCATACTTTGGTTGGTCAATTTGCAGTGAAGTCACATTGTGCCACTACATATTGAAGGATTATTTACTTGCTAGTATGTAACTAGTATTCACAAACCATTACCTTTCACCCTGACCATTTGTGACTCGTGTTGTGAGTTGTCAAAGTTTACCACACTTGGTGGCATTTTTTTGTCATGGTCAGTGACATATGCCTACTTTGGTTGGTCATCGTGCATGGTCCCCACACCGTGCCACAACGTATTGAAGCCCCTTGTGCTTGCTATGTGATACGTGATGTTCCCAAACCATTGTTTCCCCCTCTGACCATTTGTGACTCGTATTATGAGTTGTCAACGTTGACCACACAGAGCGGATTTCTTTGGTCAAAGGCAGTACATATGCCTACTTTGGTCGGTCATTGTGCATGGTAGCCACACCGNTGGTCACTGTGCATTGAAGCCACATTGTGCCACTACATATTGAAGGTATTTGTACTTGCTAGTAGATAACTAGTATTCACAAACCATTACCTTCCACCCTGACCATTTGTGACTCGTGTTGTGAGTTGTCAAAGTTTACCACACTTAGTGACATTATTTGGTCATGGTCAGTGACATATGCCTACTTTGGTTGGTCATCGTGCATGGTCCCCACACCGTGCCACAACGTATTGAAGCCCCTTGTGCTTGCTATGTGATACGTGATGTTCCCAAACCATTGTTTCCCCCTCTGACCATTTGTGACTCGTATTATGAGTTGTCAACGTTGACCACACAGAGCGGATTTCTTTGGTCAAAGGCAGTACATATGCCTACTTTGGTCGGTCATTGTACATGGTAGCCATACCGTGCTACTACTGACTGAAGGTTGTTGTACTTGGTAGTTGATTACCGATATTCCCATAGCATTGTTTCCTGTCCTGCCCGTTTGTGACTCGTGTTACGGTTGGTCAACGTTGACCACCCATATTGAAATTATGTGGTCATGATCAGTGACATATGCCTAGTTTGGCTGTTTGGTGTGCATATTAGCTACACCGTGCCACTACATATTGAAGATCTTTGTCCTTTCTAGTCAATACATAGGCTTCCCAAACCATTTTATCTCCCTCTGACCATTTGTGACTCATGTTTTGAGTTGTCAATGATGACCACACACAGTGGACTTATTCGGTCATAGGCAGTGACGTATGCATCATTTGATTAGTCACTGTGCACGCTAGCCATACGTGCCACTGCTTGTTCAATGTCTTTGTGCTTCCTAGTTCATAACTAGTGTTCCCAACCCATTGTTTTCCCCTCTGACCATTTCTGACTCGTGTTATGCGTTTTCAACGTTGACCACATGAAGTGAAATTCTTTCGTCATGGTCAGTGACACATGCATACTTTGGTTGGTCACTGGGCATTGAAGGCACATTGTGCCACTACATATTGAAGGTATTTGTACTTGCTAGTAGATAACCAGAATTCTCAGACCATTACCTTCCACCCTGACCATTTGTGACTCATGTTGTGAGTTGTCCAAGTTTAGCTCACTTAGTGACATTACTTGGTCATGGTCAGTGACATATGCCTTCTTTGGTTGGTCATCGTGCATGGTCTCCACACCGTGCCACAGCGTATTGAAGTCCCTTGTGCTTGCTATGTAATACTTGGTGTTCCCAAACCATTCTTTCCCCCTCTGACCATTTGTGACTCGTATTATGAGTTGTCAACTTTGACCACACATACCAGATTTCTTTGGTCAAAGGTAGTACATATGCCTACTTTGGTCGGTCGTTGAGCATGGTAGCCACACCTTGCTACTACTGAATGAAAGGTCATTGTACTTGGTAGTTGAGAACCAAGATTCCCATAGCATTGTTTCCTATCATGGCCGTTTGTGACTCGTGTTATGGTTGGTCAACGTTGACCACCCATATTGAAATTCTGTGGTCATGATCAGTGACATATGCCTAGTTTGGTTGTTTGGTGTGCATATTAGCCACACCGTGCCACTACGTTTTGAAGTTCTTTGTCCTTTCTATTCAACACATGGGCTTCCCAAACCATCTTCTCTCCCTCTGACCATTTGTGACTCGTGTTATGAGTTGTCAATGTTGACCACACACAGTGGACTTATTCAGTCGTAGTCAGTGACGTATGCATCATTTGGTTGGTCATTGTGCACGCTAGCCATACCGTGCCACTGCTTGTTGAGGGTCTTTGTACTTCCTAGTTGATAGCTAGTGTTCTCAACCCATTGTTTTCCCGTCTGACCATTTGTGACTCGTGTTATGCGTTTTCAACGTTGACCACATGAAGTGAAATTTGTTCGTCATGGTTAGTGACATATGCATACTTTGAGTGGTCTCTGTGCATTGAAGCCACATTGTGCCACTAAAGATTGAAGGTATCTGGACTTGCTATTAGATAACTAGTATTCACAAACCATTACCTTCCACCCTGACCATTTGTGACTCGTGTTGTGAGTTGTCGAAGTTTACCAAACTTAGTGACATTACTTGGTCATGGTCAGTGACGTATGCATACTTTGGTTGGTCATCGTGCATGGTCTCCACACCGTGCCACAACGTATTCAAGTCCCTTGTGCTTGCTATGTGATACTTGGTGTTCCCAAACCATTCTTTCCCCCTCTCACCATTTGTGACTCGTATTATGAGTTGTCAACGTTGACCACACATACCGGATTTCTTTGGTCAAAGGCAGAACATATGCCTACTTTGGTCGGTCGTTGTGCATGGTAGCCACACCTTGCTACTACTGAATGAAAGGTCATTGTACTTGGTAGTTGAGAACCAGTATTCCCATAGCATTGTTTCCTGTCCTGGCCATTCGTGACTCGTGTTATGGTTGGTCAACGTTGACCACCCATATTGAAATTATGTGGTCATGATCAGTGACATATGCCTAGTTTGGTTGTTTGGTGTGCAAATTAGCCACACCGTGCCACTACGTATTGAAGTTCTTTGTCCTTTCTAGACAATACATGGGCTTCCCAGACCATTTCCTCTCCCTCTGACCATTTGTGACTCGTGTTATGACTTGTCAATGTTGACCACACAGTGGACTTATTCGGTCGCATTTAGTGACGTATGCATCGTTTGGTTGGTCACTGTGCACACTAGCCATACAGTGCCACTGCTTGTCAAGGGTCTTTGAACTTCCTAGTTGATAACTAGTGTTCTCAACCCATTGTTTCATCGTCTGATCATTTGTGACTCGTGTTATGCGTTTTCAACGGTGACCACATGAAGTGAAGTTCTTTCGTCACGGGCAGTGACATATGCATACTTTGGGTGGTCACTGTGCATTGAAGCCACATTGTGCCACTACATATTGAAGGTATTTGTACTTGCTAATAGATAACTAGTATTCATAAACCATTACCTTCCACCCTGACCATTTGTGACTCGTGTTGTGAGTTGTCGAAGTTTACCACCCTTAGTGACATTACTTGGTCATGGTCAATGACATATGCCTACTTTGGTTGGTCATCGTGCATGGTCTTCACACCTTGCCACAACGTATTGAAGTCCTTTGTGCTTGCTATGTGATACTTGGTGTTCCCAAACCATTATTTCCCCCTCTGACCACTTGTGACTCGTATTATGAGTTGTCAACGTTGACCACATACAGCGGATTTCTTTGGTCAACGGTAGTACATATGCCTACTTTGGTCGGTCGTTGTGCATCGTAGCCACAATGTGCTACTAATGAATGAAAGATCGTTGTACTTGGTAGTTCAGAACGGATATTCCAATAGCATTGTTTCCTGTCCTGGCCGTTTGTGACTCGTGTTATGGTTGGTCAACGTTGACCACCCATATTGAAATTGTGTGGTCATGATCAGTGACATATGCCCAGTTTGGTTATTTGGTGTGCATATTAGCCACACCGTGCCACTACGTATTGAAGTTCCTTGTCCTTTCTAGTCAATACATGGGCTTCCCAAACCATTTTCTCCCCCTCTGACCATTTGTGACTCGTGTTATGAGTTGTCAATGTTGACCACACACAGTGGACTTATTCGGTCGTAGTCAGTAACGTATGCATCCTTTGGTTGGTCACTGTACACGCTAGCCATACCGTGCCACTGCTTGTTGAAGGTCTTTGTACTTCCTAGTTGATAACTAGTTTTCCCAACCCATTGTTTTCCCCTCTGACCATTTGTGACTCGTGTTATGCGATTTCAACGTTGACCAGATGAAGTGAAATTCTTTCGTCATGGTCAGTGACATATGCATACTTTGGGTGGTCACTGTGCATTGAAGCCACATTGTGCCACTACATATTGAAGGTATTTGTACTTAATAGTAGATAACTAGTATTCACAAACCATTACCTTCCACCCTGACCATTTGTGACTCGTGTTGTGTGTTGTCAAAGTTTACTACACTTAGTGACATTATTTGGTCATGGTCAGTGCTATATGCCTACTTTGGTTGGTCATCGTGCATGTTCCCCACACCGTGCCACAACGTATTGAAGCCCCTTGTGCTTGTTATGTGATACGTGGTGTTCCCAAACCATTGTTTCCCCCTCTGACCATTTGTGAATCGTATTATGTGTTGTCAACGTGGACCACACACAGCGGATTTCGTTGGTCAAAGGAAGTAAATATGCCTACTTTGGCTGGTCATTGTGCATGGTAGCCACACGGCGCTACCACTGACTGAAGGTCATTGTACTTGGTAGTTGAGAACCAATATTCTCTTAGCATTGTTTCTTATCCTGACCGTTTGTGACTCGTGTTATGGTTGGTCAACGTTGACTTCCCATATTGATATTCTCTGGTCATGATCAGTGACATATGCCTAGTTTGATTATTTGTTGTGCATATTAGCCACACTGTGCCACTACATATTGAAGTTCTTTGTCCTTTCTAGCCAATACATAGGCTTCCCAATCCATAGTTATCCCCTCTGACCATTTATGACTCATGATATGCGTTTTCAACGTTGACCACACATAGTGGAATTATTTGGTCGTAGTCAGTGACGTATGCATCGTTTGGTTGGTCACTGTGCACGCTAGCCATACACTGCCACTGCTCGTTGAAGGTCTTTGTACTTCCTAGTTGATAACTAGTGTTCCCAACCCATTGTCTTCCCCTCTGAGCATTTGTGACTCGGGTTATGCATAGTCAACGTGGACCACGTGAAGTGAAATTCTCTCCTCATGGTCTGTGACATATGCATACTTTGGGTGGTCACTGTGCATTGAAGCCACATTGTGCCACTACATATTGAAGGTATTTGTACTTGCTAGTAGATAACTAGTATTCACAAACCATTACCTTCCACCCTGGCCATTTGTGACTCGTGTTGTGCGTTGCCAAAGTTTACCACAATTAATGATATTATTTGGTCATGGTCAGTGACAGATGCCTACTTTGGTTGGTCATCGTGCATGGTCTCCACACCGTGCCACAACGTATTGAAGCCCCTTGTGCTTGCTATGTGATACTTGGTGTTCCCAACCCATTGTTTCCACCGCTGCAAATTCGTGGCCCATAGTATGGGTTGTCAACGTTAACCACACATAGTAAAATCATTTGGTCATGGTAAGTAGCACATGCATAATCTGGTTGGTCATTGTACATGGTAGCCACACCGTTCCACTACTTGTTGAAAGTATTTGCACTTGCTATTCAATAAATAGCAAAAGGTTTCTCCCTTTGACACCAGGTCGGTTTTTGTTTATTTGTTACGCGTAGGTGCCTTCACTGGAATACTCCCTACCACACCCTTAGAGGGATGTTCCGTGGACAACTTGGAGGACAGATTTGCGTTTGCATTATGACACCCCCCTACCCCCCCCCCCCCTCCCCCCCGGCCTAGGCTCGAAGGAAGAGTTGAGGTAGCACAACACGGCCGCCCCCCCCCTCCCAGATCGTGCGCCTATTCTATATTGCGCGTACGAGGATTCAAACCCAGGACCTTTCGCTCCAGAATCTAACTCTATAAGCACTAAGCCAA
Source organism: Penium margaritaceum (assembly GCA_023375785.1). NCBI lineage: Eukaryota > Viridiplantae > Streptophyta > Zygnematophyceae > Desmidiales > Peniaceae > Penium > Penium margaritaceum. Next base: position 14,730 of record SZWC01016483.1, on the reverse strand, counting down.
CTCACATGGTGTTCATATGTTATCCAAATGACATTAAAAGGGTTCCTATGGGTAAAGGGCATAAAGTAAGGGGGTGTAAGATTATAGGGTAGTTATCAAAAGTATGAATGATAACAATTTCAGTTTATTCATAAACAATTGACGCAGACTTGTTTTTGAATTTTGCAACTTTGAGCTTGAATAACCTCTCAACCAATGCTGCGATTGACCAGCCGTAAGAAGGAAAGTTGACAAGACACAGTGAAACTCTTTTTATGATATTCAATGACACAAGACTATTTTGGTTAGTCATTGTGCATGGTAGCCATACCGTGCCACCACTTATCGAAGGTATTTGTACCTGCTAGTCGATACCAAGTATTCTTAAACCATTGTTTCCCCCTCTGACCATTTGTGACTCGTATTATGAGTTGTCAACGTTGACCTCACACAGCGCATTTCTTTGGTCAAAGGCAGTACATATGCCTAATTTGGTCGGTCATTGTGCATGGTAGGCACATCGTGCTACTACTGACTGAAGATCATTGTACTTGGTAGTTGCGAACCGGTATTCTCATATCATTGTTTCCTCTTCTTCCCGTTTGTGACTCATGTTCTGGTTGGTCAGCGTTGACCACCCATATTGAAAATTTGTGGTCATGATCAGTGACATATGCCAAACTTGATTGTTTGGTGTGCATATTAGCCACACCGTGCCACTACGTATTCAAGTTCTTTGTCATTTTGAGCCAATACACATGCTTCCCAAACCATTGTCTATCCCTCTGACCATTTGGGACTGGCGTTATGAGTTGTCAATGTTGACCACACATAGTGGACTTATTCGGTCGTAGTCAGTGACGTATGTATCATTGGGTTGGTCACCGTGCACGCTAGCCATAGCGTGCCACTGCTTGTTGAAGTTCTTTGTACTTGCTAGCTGATAACTAGTGTCCCCAATCCAATGTTTTCCCCTCCGACCATTTGTGACTCGTGTTATGCGTTTTCAACATTGACCACATACGTGAAATTTGTTGTTATGGTTAGTGACACATGCATACTTTGATTGGTCACTGTGCATTGAGGCCACATTGTGCCACTACGTATTGAAGGTATTTGTACTTGCTAGTAGATAACTAGTAGTCACAAACCACTACCTTCCACCCTGACCATTTATGCCTCGTGTTGTGAGTTGTCAAAGTTTGCCACACCTAGTGACATTATTTGGTCATGGTCTGTGACATATGCCTACTTTGGTAGGTCATTGTGCATGGTCTCCACACCGTGCCACAACGTATTGAAGTCCCTTGTGCTTGCTATGTGATACTTGGTGTTTCCAAACCATTGTTTCCCCCTCTTACCATTTGTGACTCGTATTATGAGTTGTCAACGTTGACCACACACAGCGGATTTCTTTGGTCAAAGGCAGTACATATGCCTACTTTGGTCGGTCATTGTACATGGTAGCCACACCGTGCTACTACTGAATGAAGGTCGTTGTACTTTGTACTTGAGAACCGATATTCCCATTGCATTGTTTCCTATCCTTACCGTTTGTGACTCGTGTTATGGTTGGTAAACGTTGACCACCCATATTGAAATAATGTGGTCATGATCAGTGACATATGCCTAGTTTGGTTGTTTGGTGTGCATATTAGCCACACCGTGCCACTACGTATGAAAGTTCTTTGTCCTTTCTAGTCAATACATAGGCTTCCCAAACCATTTTCTCTCCCTCTGACCATTTGTGACTCGTGTTATGAGTTGTCAATGTTGACCACACATAATGGACTTATTCGGTCGTCGTCAGTGACGTATGCATCCTTTGGTTCGAAACTGTGCACGCAAGCCATACTATGCCACTGCTTGTTGAAGGTCTTTGTAGTTCCTATTTGATAACTAGTGTTCCCAACCCATTGTTTTCCATTCTGACCATTTGTGACCCGTGTTATGCGTTTTCAACGTTGACCACATTAAGTGAAATTTGTTTGTCATGGTTAGTGACATATGCATACTTTGGTTGGTCACTGTACATTGAAGCCACATTGTGCCACTACATATTGAAGGTATTTGTACTTGCTAGTAGATAACTAGTATTCACAAACCATTACCTTCCACCTTGACCATTTGTGACTCGTCTTGTGAGTTGTCAAAGTTTACAACACTTAGTGACATTACTTGGTCATGGCCAGTGACATATGCCTACTTTGGTTGGTCATCGTGCATGGTCTCCACACCGTACCACAACGTTTTGAAGCCCCTTGTGCTTGCTATGTGATACTTGGTGTTTCCCAAACCATTGTTTCCCCCTCTGACCATTTGTAACTCGTATTATGAGTTGTCAACGTCAACCACACACAGCAGATTTCTTTGGTCAAAGGGAGTACATCTGCCTACTTTGATCGGTCATTGTGCATGATAGCCACACCTTGCTACTACTGACTGAAGGTCGTTGTACTTGGTAGTTGAGAACCAATATTCTCAAAGCATTGTTTCTTCTCCTGACCGTTTGTGACTCGTGTTATGGTTGGTCAACGTTGACCACCCATATTGATATTCTCTGGTCATGATCAGTGACATATGCCTAGTTTGATTGTTTGTTGTGCATATTAGCCACACCGTGCCACTACGTATTGAAGTTCTTTGTCCTTTATAGCCAATACGTAGGCTTCCCAACCCTCTGACCATTTGTGACTCATGTTATGCGTTTTCAACGTTGACCACACATAGTGGACTTATTCGGTCGTAGTCTTTGACGTATGCATCCTTTGGTTGGTCACTCTGCACGCTAGCCATACCGTGCCACTACTCGTTGAAGGTCTTTGTACTTCCTAGTTGATAACTAGTGTTCCTAACCCATTGTCTTCCCCTCTGAGCATTTGTGACTCGTGTTATGCGTAGTCAACGTTGACCACATGAAGTGAAATTCTTTCGTCATGGTCATTGACATATGCATTCTTTGGGTGGTCACTGTGCATTGAAGCCACATTGTGCCAGTACATATTGAAGGTTTTTGTACTTGCTAGTAGATAACTAGTATTCACAAACCATTACCTTCCACCCCGGCCACTTGTGACTCGTGTTGTGTGTTGTCAAAGTTTACCACACTTAATGATATCATTTGGTCATGGTCAGTGACATAAGCATACTTTGGTTGGTCATCCTCCATGGTCCCCACACCGTGCCACAACGTGTTTAAGCCCCTTGTGCTTGCTATGTGATACGTGGTGTTCCCAAACCATTGTTTCCCCCCTTTGACCATTTGTGACTCGTATTATGAGTTGTCAACGTGGACCACACACAGAAGATTTCTTTGGTCATAGGCAGTACATATGCATACTTTGGTCGGTCATTGTGCATGGTAGCCAGACCGCGCTGCTACTGACTAAAGGCCATTGTACTTGGTAGTCGAGAACCGATATTCTCATAGCATTGTTTCCTCTCCTGACCGTTTGTGACTCGTGTTATGGTTGGTCAACGTTGACTACCCATATTGAAATTCTCTGGTCATGATCAGTGACATATGCCTAGTTTGGTTGTTTGGTGTGCATATTAGCCACACCGTGCCACTACGTATTGAAGTTCTTTGTCCTTTCTAGCCAATACATAGGCTTCCCAATCCATTGTTTTCCCCTCTCACCATTTGTGACTCGTGTTATGCGTTTTCAAAGTTGACCACATGAAGTGAAATTTGTTCGTTATGGTTAGTGAGGTATGCATCCTTTGGTTGGTCACTGTACATTGAAGCCACATTGTGCCACTACATAATGAAGGCATTTGTACTTGCTAGTAGATAAGTAGTATTCACAACCCATTACCTTCCACCCTGACCATTTGTGACTCGTGTTGTGAGTTGTCAAAGTTTACCACACTTAGTGACATTACTTGGTCATGGTCAGTGACATATGCCTACTTTGGTTGGTCATCGTGCATGGTCTCCACACCGTGCCACAACATATTGTAGCCCCTTGTGCTTGCTTTGTGATACTTGGTGTTCGTGAACCATTGTTTCCCCCTCTGACCATCTCTGACTCGTATTATGAGTTGTCAAGGTTGACCACACACAGCGGATTTCTTTGGTCAAAGGCACTACACATGCCTACTTTGCTCGGTCATTGTGCATGGTAGCCATACCGTGCTACTACTGACGAAAGGTCATTGTACTTGGTAGTTGAGAACTGATATTCCAATCGCATTGTTTCATGTCCTCACCGTTTGTGACTCTATTATGGTTGGTCAACGTTGACCACCCTCATTGAAATTCTGTGGTCATGATCAGTAACATATGCCTAGTTTGGTTGTTTGGTGTGCATATTAGCCACACCGTGCGACTACGTATTGAAGTTCTTTGTCCTTTCTAGTCAATACATAGGCTTCTCAAACCATTGTCTCTCCCTCTGACCATTTGTGACTCGTGTTATGAGTTGTCAATGTTGACCACACAGAGTGGACTTATTTGGTCGTAGTCAGTGACGTATGCATCCTTTGGTTGGTCACTGTGCACGCTAGCCATACTCTGCCACTGCTTGTTGAAGGTCGTTGTACTTGCTAGTTGATAACTAGTGTTCCCAATCCATTGTTTTCCCCTCTGACCATTTGTGACTCGTGTTATGCGTTTTCAACGTTGACCACATGAAGTGAAACTCTTCCGTCATGTTCAGTGACATATGCATACTTTGGTTGGTCACTGTGCATTAAAGCCACATTGTGCCACGACATGTTGAAGGTATTTGTACTTGCTAGTAGATTATTGGTATTCACAAACCATTATCTTCCACCCTGACCATTTGTGACTCGTGTTATGATCTGTCAAAGCTTACCACACTTAGTGACATTATTTGGTCATGGTCAGTGACAGATGCCTACTTTGGTTGGTCATCGTGCATGGTCTCCACACCGTGCCACAACGTATTGAAGCCCCTTGTGCTTGCGATGTGATACTTGATGTTCCCAACCCATTGTTTCCCCCTCTGCCAATTCGTGGCCAATAGTATGGGTTGTCAACGTTAACTACACACAGTAAAATTATTTGGTCATGGTAAGTAGCACATGCCTAATCTGGTTGGTCATTGTACATGGTAGCCATACCGTTCTACTACTTGTTGAAAGTATTTGCACTTGCTATTCAATAAATAGCAAAAGGTTTCTCCCTTTGACACCAGGTCGGTTTTTGTGTATTTGCTACGCATAGGTGCCTTCACTGGAATACTCCCTCCCACACCCCTAGATGGATGTTCCGTGGACAACCTGGAGGACAGATTTGCGACTGCATTATGACACCCCCCCCTCCCCCCCCCCCCCCGGCATAGACTCAAAGGTAGAGTTGAGGTAGCACAACACGCCCCCCCCCTCCTAGATCGCGCGCCAATTATATTTTACGCGTACGAGGATTCAAACCCAGGACCTATCGCTCCGGAATCTAACTCTATAAGCACTATGCCAGCTCATATGGCGTTCACATGTTGTCCAAATGACATTATAAGGGTTCCTATGGGTAAAGGGCATAAAACAAGGGGGTGTAAGATTATAGGGTAGTTATCAAAAGTATGAATGATAACAATTTCACTTTATTCATAAACAATTGACGCAGACTTTGTTTTGAATTCTGCAACTTTGAGCTTGAATAACCTCTCAACCAATGCTGCGATTGACCGGCCGTAAGAAGGAAAGTTGACAAGACACAGTGAAACTCTTTTTATGATATTCAATGACACAAGAATATTTTGGTTAGTCATTGTGCATGGTAGCCATACCGTGCCACCACATATCGAAGGTCTTTGTACTTGCTAGTCGATACCAAGTATTCCCAAACAATTGTTTCCCCCTCTGACCATTTGTGACTCGTATTACGAGTTGTCAACGTTGGCCTCACACAGCGGATTTCTTTGATCAAAGGCAGTACATATGCCTAATTTGGTCGGTCACTGTGCATGGTAGGCACATTGTGCTACTAGTGACTGAAGGTCATTGTACTTGGTAGTTGCAAACCGATATTCTCATAGCATTGTTTCCTCTTCTTCCCGTTTGTGACTCGTGTTATGGTTGGTCAGCGCTGACCACCCATATTGAAATTTTGTGGTGATGACCGGTGACATATGCCAAGTTTGATTGTTTGGTGTGCATATTAGCCACACTGTGCCACTACGTATTCAAGTTCTTTGTCAATTCGAGTCAATACACATGCTTCACAAACCATTGTCTCTCCCTCTGACCATTTGGGACTGGCGTTATGAGTTGTCAATGTTGACCACACATAGTGGACTTATTCTGTCGTAGTCAGTGACATATCCATCCTTTGGTTGGTCACCGTGAACGCTAGCCATACCCTGCCACTGCTTGTTGAAGGTCTTTGTACTTGCTAGTTGATAACTAGTGTCCCCAATCCATTGTTTTCCCCTCTGACCATTTGTGACTCGTGTTATGCGTTTTCAACATTGACCACATACGTGAAATTTGTTGTTATGGTTAGTGACATATGCATACTTTGATTGGTCACTGTGCATTGAGGCCACATTGTGCCACTACGTATTGAAGGTGTTTGTACTTGCTAGTAGATAACTAGTAGTCACAAACCACTACCTTCCACCCTGACCATTTGTGCCTCGTGTTGTGAGTTGTCAAAGTTTACCACACTTAGTGACATTTTTTGGTCATGGTCAGTGACATATGCCTACTTTGGTTGGTCATCGTGCTTGGTCTCCACATCGTTCCACAACGTATTGAAGCCCCTTGTGTTTGCTATGTGATACTTGGTGTTTCCAAACCATTGTTTCTCCCTCTGACCATTTGTGACTCGTATTATGAGTTGTCAACGTTGACCACACACAGCGGATTTCTTTGGTCAAAGGCAGTACATATGCCTACTTTGGTTGGTCATTGTACATGGTAGCCACACCATGCTACTACTGAATGAAGGTCGTTGTACTTTGTACTTGAGAACCGATATTCCCATAGCATTGTTTCCTGTCCTTACCGTTTGTGACTCGTGTTATGGTTGGTCAACGTTGACCACCCATATTGAAATTATGTGGTCATGATCAGTGACATAGGCCTAGTTTGGTTGTTTGGTGTGCATATTAGCCACACTGTGCCACTACGTATTTAAGTTATTTGTCCTTTCTAGTCAATACATAGTCTTCCCAAACCATTTTCTCTCCCTCTGACCATTTGTGACTTGTGTTATGAGTTGTCAATGTTGACCACACATAGTGGACTTATTCGGTCGTAGTCAGTGACGTATGCATCATTTGGTTGGTCACTGTGCACGCAAGCCATACACTACCACTGCTTGTTGAAGGTCTTTGTAGTTCCTAGTTGATAACTAGTGTTCCCACCCCATTGTTTTCCCCTCTGACCATTTGTGACTCGTGTTATGCGTTTTCCACGTTGACCACATGAAGTGAAATTTGTTCGTCATGGTTAGTGACATATGCATACTTTGGTTGGTCACTGTGCATTGAAGCCACATTGTGCCACTACATATTGAAAGTATTTGTCCTTGCTAGTAGATTACTAGCATTCACAAACCATTACCTTCCACCCTGACCATTTGTGACTCGTGTTGTGAGTTGTCAAAGTTTACCACACTTAGTGACATTACTTGGTCATGGTCAGTGACATATGCCTACTTTGGTTGGTCATCAAGCATGGTCTCCACACCGTGCCACAACGTTTTGAAGCCCCTTGTGCTTGCTATGTGATACTTGGTGTTTCCAACCGATTGTTTCCCCCTCTGACCATTTGTGACTCGTGTTATGCGTTTTCCACGTTGACCACATGAAGTGAAATTCTTTCGTCATGGTCAGTGACATATGCATACTTTGAGTGGTCACTGTGCATTGAAGCCACATTGTGCCACTACATATTGAAAGTATTTGTCCTTGCTAGTAGATTACTAGCATTCACAACCCATTACCTTCCACCCTGACCATTTGTGACTCGTGTTGTGAGTTGTCAAAGTTTACCACACTTAGTGACATTACTTGGTCATGGTCAGTGACATATGCCTACTTTGGTTGGTCATCAAGCATGGTCTCCACACCGTGCCACAACGTTTTGAAGCCCCTTGTGCTTGCTATGTGATACTTGGTGTTTCCCAAACCATTGTTCCCCCCTCTGACCATTTGTGACTCATATTATGAGTTGTCAAAGTCGACCACACACAACGGATTTCTTTGGTCAAAGGGAGTACATATGCCTACTTTGGTCGGTCATTGTGCATGGTAGCCACACCTTGCTCCTACTGACTGAAGGTCGCTGTACTTGGTAGTTGAGAACCAATATTCCCATAGCATTGTTTCCTGTCGTGCACGTTTGTGACTCGTTTTATGGCTGGTCAACGCTGACCACCCATATTGAAATTCCGTGGTCAGGATCAGTGACATGTGCCTAGTTTGGTTGTTTGGTGTGCATATGAGCCACACCGTACCGCTACGTATTGAAGATCTTTGTCCTTTCTAGTCAATACATAGGCTTCCCGAACCATTTCTCTCCCTCTGACCATTTGTGACTCGTGTTATGAGTTGTCAATGATGACCACACATAGTGGACTTATTCGGTCGTAGTCAGTGACGTATGCATCATTTGGCTGGTCACTGTGCACGCTAGCCATACCGTGCCACTACTTGTTGAAGGTCCTTGTACTTCATAGTTGATAACTAGTGTTCCCAACCCATTGTTTTCCCCTCTGACCATTTGTGACTCGTGTTACGCGTTTTCAACATTGACCACATACGTGAAATATGTTTGTCATCGTTAGTGACATATGCATACTTTGGTTGGTCAATGTGCATTGAGGCCACATTGTGCCACTACATATTGAAGGTATTTGTACTTGCTAGTAGATAACTGGTATTCACAAACCATTACCTTCCACCATGACCATTTGTGACTTGTGTTGTGAGTTGTCAGATTTTACCACACTCAGTGACATTACTTGATCATGGTCAGTTACATATGCCTACTTTGGTTGGTCATCGTGCATGGTCTCCGCACTGTGCCACAACGTATTGAAGCCCCTTGTGCTTGCTATGTGATACTTGGTGTTTCCAGCCCATTGTTCCCCCCTCTGACCATTTGTGACTCCTATTATGAGTTGTCAACGTTGACCACACATAGCGGATTTCTTTGGTCAAAGGTAGTACATATGCCTACTTTGGTCGGTCATTGTACATGGTAGCCACACCGTGCTACTACTGAATGAAGGTCGTTGTACTTGGTAGTTGAGAACCAATATTCCCATACCATTATTTCCTGTCCTCACCATTTGTGACTCGTGTTATGGTTGGTCAACGTTGACCATCCATATTGAAATTATGTGGTCATAATCAGTGACATATGCCTAGTTTGGTTGTTTGGTGTGCATATGAGCCACACCGTGCCACTACATATTGAAGTTCTTTGTCCTTTCTAGTCAATACACAGGCTCCCCATACCATTGTCTCTCCCTCTGACCACTTGTGACTCGTGTTATGAGTTGTCAACGTTGACCACACATAGTGCACTTATTCGGTCGTAGTCAGTGACGTATGCTTCATTTGGTTGGTCACTGTGCACGCTAGCCATACCGTGCCACTGCTTTTTGAAGGTATTTGTACTTCTTAGTTGATAACTAGTGTTCCCAACCCATTGTTTTCCCCTCTGACCATTTGTGACTCGTGTTATGTGTATTCAACGTTGACCACATGAAGTGAAATTCTGTCGTCATGGTCAGTGACACATGCATACTTTGGGTGGTCACTGTGCATTGAAGCCTTATTGTGCCACTACATATTGAAGGTATTTGTACTTGCTAGTACATAACTAGTATTCAAAAACCATGACCGTCCACCCTGACCATTTGTGACTTGTGTTGTGAGTTGTAAAAGTTTACCACACTTAGTGACATTACTTGGTCATGGTCAGTGACATATGCCTACTTTGGTTGGTCATCAAGCATGGTCTCCATACCGTGCCACAATGTAATGAAGCCCCTTGTGCTTGCTATGTGATACTTGGTGTTCCCAAACCATTATTTCCCCCTCTGACCATTTGTTACTCGTATTATGAGCTGTCAACGTTGACCACACACATCGGATTTCTTTGGTCAAAGGCAGTACATATGCCTGCTTTGGTCGGTCATTGTGCATGGTAGCCACACCGTGCTACTATTGACTGAAGGTCGTTGTACTTGGTAGTGAGAACTGATATTCCCATAGTATTGTTTCCTGTCCTACCCGTTTGTGACTCGTGTTATGGTTGGTCAATGTTGACCACCCATATTGAAATTCCGTGGTCATGATCAGTGACATATGCCTAGTTTGGTTGTTTGGTGTGCATATTAGTCACACCGTGCCACTACGCATTGAAGTTCTTTGTCCTTTCAAGTCAATTCATAGGCTTCCCAAACTATTGTATCTCCCTTTGACCATTTGGGACTCGTGTTATGAGTTGTCAATGTTGACCACACATATTTGACTTATTCGGTCGTAATCAGTGACGTATGCATCCTTTGGTAGGTCACTGTGCATGCTAGCCATACTGTGCCACTGCTTGTTAAAGGTCTTTGTACTTCCTAGTTGATAACTAGTGTTCCCAGCCCATTGTTTTCCCCTCTGACCATTTGTGACTCTTGTTATGCATTTTCAACGTTGACCACATGAAGTGAAATTCTTTCGTCATGGTCAGTGACATATGCATACTTTGAGTGGTCACTGTGCATTGAAGCCACATTGTGCCACTACATATTGAAGGTATATGTACTTGCTAGTAGATAACTAGTATTCACAACCCATTACCTTCCACCCTGAGCATTCTTACTCGTGTTGTGAGTTGTAAAAGTCTACCACGCTTAGTGACATTATTTGGTCATGGTCAGTGACATATGCCTACTTTGGTTGGTCATCGTGCATGGTCTCCACACCGTGCCACAACGTATTGAAGCCCCTTGTACTTGCTATGTGATACTTGGTGTTTCCAACCCATTGTTTCCCCCTCTGACCATTTGTGACTCGTATTATGAGTTGTCAACGTTGACCACACACAGCGGATTTCTTTGGTCAAAGGCAGTAAATATGCCTACTTTGGTCAATCATTGTACATGGTAGCCACACCGTGCTACTACTGGTCAGAAACACTGGGGTCAGAAACACAGTGGTCAGAAACACACTGGTCGGAAACACACTGGTCAGAAACACACTGGTCAGAAACACACTGGCCAGAAACACAGTGGTTATATACACAGTGGTCAGAAACACACTAGTCAGGAACACTTATCGGGAGCCTCCGAGACTAAGGGGCGGGGATTTCTGCCGACCCGAAATGGAGAAAACGCATCCATACGCAAGTCGCATGCCCGTGCCGACATCGGTGACCCAACTCCCGCTCAAAAATTCCGCCGACCCAAAATGTGACTCCGAACAAGTAACAAAAGGGTAAAAGCTCATTTGATTTTGATTTTCAGTACAAATACAAACTGTAAAAGCATGGCCTATCGATCCTTTCATGTTTCGGATGTTGAAGCTAGAGGTGTCAGAAAAGTTACCACAGGGGTAACTGGCTTGTGGCAGCCAAGCGTTCATAGCGACGTTGCTTTTCGATCCTTCGATGTCGGCTCTTCCTATCATTATGAAGCAGAATTCACCAAGTGTTGGATTGTTCACCCACCAATAGGGAACGTGAGCTGGGTTTAGACCGTCATGAGACAGGTTAGCTTTACCCTACTGATGATCTGGTGCCGCAACAGTAATTCAACATAGTACGAGAGGAACCATTGATTCACATAATTGGTAGTTGCACTTGGCTGAAAAGCGAGTGGCGCAAAGCTATCATGTGTAGGATTGCGGCTCAATGCCTCTAAGTCAGAATCCATGTTGGAAGCGGCTCTTTTTACCTCCCAGGGTGTTACCCGACTCGAAATAGGGGCGCCTGTGCGCCTCCCAGAGCATATGTCATGATTTGTCTGGACCAATTCCGAATGTTTGGGGAGATTAATCATTACTATAAGTGGCAGAGTAGCCTTGCTGCTACAATCTACTGAGGTTCACCCTCTGTTCTACCAATTTGTTCCGCCGGGAACTCCCCTCCCCACCCCCCTAACGAGATGTTCGCTCTTGGGAACGTATGCGGGATCGACTCCCGCTCTCGTTTCAACCCATTCCACTGCATCAACAGCCCGCAAACCCGGCGACGCACCGCCGTCGCACACCAACGCACTTCGCTGCCTGCACAAGACGCACACCCACGCTTCGCCCACCCGTTCCATGCCCACCCGCACGTACCAACCCAAGCGCACGCACGCCTTTTTCCCTCCCCACGTGTCGTACCAACCCAGGCACCCCCGCGCCTCTTTCCAGGCCCACGTGTCGTACCAAACCCAAGCACACGTACGCCTCTTTCCCACCCCACGACTCATGCTGACCCGGGCACACCTGCGCCTCTTTCTAGCCCCACGGGTCGTACCAACCCAAGCGCCCGCACCCCTCTTTTCCACCCTATGAGTCGTACCAACCCAAGCGACCGTACCCCTCCTTTCTATCCCACGAGTTGTACCGTCCCGCTCGCCCTCCCATGCACACAGCGCATGCCTCGTCTCCGAAGCCTCATCTCCGTCGCATCACATTAATCCCACCACTCTGCGCGCCACTAACACGACAAGCCTCCACAGTGCTCGACCGCCTCTCATCCATCGCATTCACACATCGCTACCGCCACCCCATCCACCCCTCCTTGACACCGCCCATGCTGCCCAGTCCCCAAACCATTGCCATGCGCGCACCTCCATCCTCCCTCCCACACCCCCTCCCCTCCTCCCCGTGTCGAAATACAACGCATCGACATGCCCATTCCGCTCCTTCACGTTGCATTGCCGTGCTTGCTCACGCACGTGTTACATTATCGGCCCATCCCTTTCAAAGTGTGGTACGATCATACCTCGGCTACTACTCCGCATCCCATTCGAACTCTGCAAATGAGCACCCATGGGCCAGAATAGTACTAAGATGGGTGACATCCCGGTAAGTCTTGGTGTTGTACCCATATTTATCTCTAAAAGGCACACCCGATTCCTCCTCGGGACAAGGGAGCCGAAACTAGGACGCGAATGGCGCACTTGTACCTTACTTGCACCCTTGTTGCGTCCTACTTGAGCCCCAGTTCTGCCCTATTTACTTGCTCCGTGATTCCGCCCTATTTGCGACCTATCTGTCATACTTGCGCCCTAATTGCGCCCTACTTGCGCCCTACTTGCACCTTACTTGTGCCCTACTTGCGCCCTACTTACGCCCTACTTGTGCCATTCTTGCGCCCTACTTGCGCCCTATATGCGCCCTACTCGCACCCTACTTGCACCCTACATGTAGCCTAATTGCGCCCTACTTGCGCCCTACTTGCGCCCTTCTTGCGCCCTACTTGCGCCCTACTTGCGCCCAACTTGCGCCCTACTTGCGCCCTACTTGCGCC
>SZWC01016482.1:38410-58410 GCA_023375785.1 Penium margaritaceum | reverse complement strand
TCTACGTATGTATGTGTATTGTTATACATGTGTATTTTGCCATACATTTACCTACATCTACATGCTCATCTTGATAAACGTCAATATCAATATAACGTTCTAAATTCATTTCTATATCTTTTAGTTTTCATACTTTAACCTCTTTGTATCCCTACTTACCTTTCATGTAGACCTAACGTGGCTTTTGGTATTTTTGTTACCAAATATGTTCATCTCATGTGTTACATGATACCTAATAAGAAGAGGTTGTTCGGCAGGTGCATTTGTCTATGAAGCCAGGTCATCCTCGCTGTTGATTGCGTGAATAAAACATTCTTCTTTTGCCTCTACGGTGGGCCAGGATACTTGCGCCTTCGCCGATCGCAGAGGAGAGAACAAGGCGCATGGCGGGGGGCAAGGGGGGGGAGGCAAGGGGATAGGTTTGAAAAGTATTTGGTCTGGTGTGGGTGGAGCGTCCGGTGGGGGGGGCGGGGTGGGGGGTGGAACAGCGAACTTCACACGTATGGTCACATGTGCAAGTAACGACCCTCTCAGAACCCTTTGACATCGACTTGTAAGCATGGCCAAATCAGTAACCTGATGTTCAAACTTCGGCCATATACCTAAGGCCTTTAGCAAACTGCATTACAAAAGGTTTCTAAGTGGCGAAATTGGCCAAATCTGTATGTCGATCATCAAAGTAAGCCGAATTTGTAAAGGGTTTAGTGTGGTTGGCCGTAAGCAAAAGAGAATTAAAAAACATGGCGAGATCTGTAAAATGGCCCTTTGACTCGCCGACATTATTGCCGTGTGCCAGGTCTCTTAAGAAGAGGCATTAAGAACATTTTGAACCAACACAACAATGTTGTAGTATTAACTCCGCCTTTGTTGCAAGGGAACCTCCCAGGCCTTGCGAAAGCAGAGCTTGGCAATGTACCAAACTTTCAAAACTACCCTCAACCCCTAAATGAAACGAGGGGTTTTTTTGCATAGTATTTTTATCTTTGGAAAACTAACCAGGATAGATGGAAAACAAACTAGCAAAAAATTGGCAAGATACTATAAACTAAAAAGATTAAACTATTAACTGATGAAGATCTACTACGTACAAAAGGGGTTTGTTAATCTACTATACAAAAAACCCATTTAGAAAAACTAAAACAATCAAAACACAGTTGTATGTTGGAATTCCCTCTTGCCCTCACTCCTCTTGTGTGTAGAGATCCATCCATATACTCATCCATACTAAGAAAAAATCATTTTGTGCATATGGACCCATCAAACGCAAAAACATTTACACGTGTTGCAAAGGTGGAATTGAAAAAGGTTTACGGATAGCATTTGAGGAGTAGTTAGAATCCTCAAGATTAGTCACCGATACATCTCATAAGCATAAGCAAGTTCCCTTCGCATGAAAAATGTTAAAAAAACCTCCATTACATGTACAAAACGCCATAAAAAATAAGAGAAACCTTCAAGGTCCTAGTTTCTTGACAATTTGATATCACTAAAGTCACATTCTCACAGACATGTTTTTAGACGAATTGCCAAAAAGGGTCAAGAAAATACAAGGCACAAGATCATGCAATTCTAACATTGCTAAGAATACAACAAAACAATCATCAATGTAGAAACGTTTTGTCACACCTAAGGTGGTCTTGGGGCTGTCAAACGTTTATAAAGCTTCCAGATTAGAACACTATTGATTGAACTTGCAAGAATGCAGGAAATATGTTGGCAAGAGAATCCAAACTTTGGTGCAAAATGGGTGAAACATGCAAGATAGAAGACGGCGCATGTGTACTCGAGGATTTTTGGTGTGTTTCATGAATAAAACACTTAGTACTCTTCTTTTTATGATATATCACTACGTTTATTAGCAATAGTTGATGTTTATCAATTCAAGCATAAATCAAATGACTAACTTCTTTCACGTTGCCTTACAAAAACAAAGTTCTCTTTTGACATAACTCTCCTACCCATGCGTTACTCTACTATGCTCAAATCGTTCATCAAGAGAATTTTGAACAATTTCGATTTTGAGGGATGATATCTAGTAAATGATTATCTAAATTGAACTTTACATTTTTATGGTGCATCCATGCAAACGAATATGCTCATTCTTGATCACTCTGAACCGATTGTGTTTACGGAATTGTTGTTGGACAAGGCTGGACTAATGTGGCGAACCACGTTATAATGACACCTTGAATGCGTGATGGGGTTTGTGTAGCATTCATCATGCATGATGCAAACTTATAAAAACTTGCGAGTTTAGTATAGGAATCACTTCTAGTTGAACAATTTGTTATTCTCAAACCACAAATAAGAAAAAATCACATTTCATTAACTAAATCCTAAAGTTACATTCATTTCTGATAGAATGATAATAAAATAATAAACATATAAAAATAATCATTCAATGTTTTGTCATTATCTTCTTACTAATTCTTCTAAATTCTCTTTGTATCCTCTTCTAATAGATGCATGGTGGTGGAGGAGCCTCATGTCTAAGGTAATTGTTGAAAGGATCTAGGAATGTTTTAGCCGCTGAACACAATCCACCCCATAGATGGACATAAATGATGAGAAACACAGACCAATGGGATTTTTTTAAAACTTTTCCCATTTCAAAAAAGAAAATTCACTTTATCTTTAACTTGAAATAATCCTACCCTATGATGGCCATTCCCTCTGTTTTATTCAACCACAAGCTTTAAATTTGATACTTTCTATGACTCTCATCTACATACTTCATTAGTACGTGAAATTCTTGGACTATGTCACGTGTGTTTTTTCAATGAATAAAACGTCAAATACTAACTAGTCTGTGTCCCCACCTCCATGATACAACCCTTTCCATTAGATATTTGCTTTAAAGCACTTCATATGTAATCTTTCCACTTGTTGTGGATGGTATAAGTTAAAAAGCTTAGATGTACTAAAGTTTCATATAGGCTTAAGACTTGGATACTTGCCTAATCAGTTCCACGTGGCTCACATAACATTCACAACAATTTTCTGACAGTCTCATCAGTCTAATCCATCAAAATAAATTGGTCTTAGTATCCTTCTACTGATGTATCGAGTCATGATCTCTTTAACACAACATGTGAAAATCCTTCTTATGTAATTCAAAATGGCATGAGTGACTTAATGCATGTGAAAATAGTAATTGAGGTAAAAATTGTTTTTCTCTTGATAGTGATGGTGGTGATGCTTGCTATGATGTGGGCCATTTTGGAGAAGAAGTCAACAATCATGATGATTACCTGAAATCCTTTTTTTCTTTAACATGGTCAAAGGATCCATACATGTGTTTAACCATGTTTTATGGACACCAATGGAGGCTTCCTTAAACACTTAGTCATTTGTTCTTAAACTATGCTAATGGGTAATGTTCCAACATCGCAAAAATTTCAAATAAATGCTTCACTTATTAATTCATGTTTATTCTTTTGTGTTGTCCTTGCAAAGCGAATCACCAAGACTAATGTCATGGTTTTTCTCTCATATGATTCTCAGT
Organism: Penium margaritaceum; assembly: GCA_023375785.1. NCBI lineage: Eukaryota > Viridiplantae > Streptophyta > Zygnematophyceae > Desmidiales > Peniaceae > Penium > Penium margaritaceum. The sequence continues at coordinate 54,905 of SZWC01016482.1, read as the reverse complement.
AGCACAATCCTTAGTGGTTTACCCACGTGAGGTGTGAATCATTTTTGTTCAAATGGAGATTAAAACCAAATTTTACTTTAAGAACACAGTCTTCATTTGCTAGTTACCACATGTGAAAGGCTTTGTTAGGGTGTAGGTCATACTCCATTTCTAGAGTCTTGATCTTGGCCGTCGATTTGTAATTGTGATAAGAAAACAAACCATGTATTGTTTCCACACTACTTCTTCATGTTGTTTTCAATATTCAACATTACAAATTACATGCATATAATTATCTAACAAGTTGGGGTTTACTGAGTTTTGAGATGGTTCAAGATGTAATGAACAATGCAGATATCACACTATTGGTCTTCTACAAAGTTATGCCACATCTTGAACATAAGAACAACCTCTTGCACATCTATTTCTTACACGTTCTACTTTAGCCAAACAACTTGCTTTACAAATTACAATAAAGTGTTAAGCATCTAGTTATCCACTGCCTCATTCTAGCAACATAACGGTATAATCATTTGCTCTAATGAAGTAAGTAATGAAGTATGGCTAAAACATGGCTAAATAATGCATCTTATAAATTTAAGCTTGACATTAATTTCAAAGTATTATTAACACAAATGAATGATTAGTTTTTTCTTTGTCTCTAGTTTCATTCATGTCATCATTGATTCATATCAGGAAACATTCATGCACATTGGTTGGTAGTTTTGACATAAGTGTCACAATAGAAGTTAAGAATATCAAGAAACTAGAATCTTTTCTTATGATTTAGAACAATTTTTCCAAAAAACATGTATGATCACAAAATTCCATTCTGATCCATCCATTGTGAGTTAAACTTCCCAAACGTTGATCAATGGTTGTGCAAAGTCACAAAGTGAGAGGTTTCTTATAGAAGTATACATGGAAAACGTATAGAAAATTTTGCTTTTTTCCATCAAGATTCCTTAAGAAATGTTTGTGAACCAAAATGTTGTCAAGGTCGAAAATGTTTTCGCAGTATGATCAAATATGATTATTACTGTTATGGATGTCACATTGTTTTTTCTTCCTTTTTGAACTGAACGTTTCTTAGCAATTTCAAAACTTTGTCTTTTTGAAGTCCTTAGTTGATATCATGAGTAATTTATACATCTTGATTTTATGATCATGCTAAGTTCATAAGATTCATATGATGAATAAAAGTGAACATAGTTGGGGGAAAGAGGGGGGTAACATGTTATGGTAATGTAATCAAATGGTCATAATTTCACAATCATCAACATCAAACGTGTAAGAGGATATAACATTGAAAGCCGACCACATCCTTGCTTCAAAATTTCCTTAATATTGCCTTGAGTTGTTTCACTTTGTGATCTCCTAGCTGATGAGTCCATAGTTCCGGTTCATAACGAGTCTTTTGTTCAATATGTTGATTAGCGGTTCCTTAAAAACATCTTTCAAAATGCCTTGTCAGGTAAGCTTATAACACCATGTATCCTCATTAACTTGAGATGAGAATTACGTTCCTAGAGAAATTATTTCTATAACGAATATGTATTCAAGTTCATATTTTCTATGCAAACTAAACTAACATTTACTTCATGTTGAGTTTTGACCAAACATGGATACTTACTTAGATTTTCATGTGGATTTCAACTTGTCATCATGGGATCATTCTCTGTGGATCCATGAAATCTTCATCGCGTATCATAAGGGAATGCGATGATAAGATGAAAAAAGTACAGAGGAGAGAGACTAGTGTGGGAGATTGTAAAACATGATGCATACATGACACGACCAATTCATCAAGCACGTATCATTGCAAGTCTTGATTTCCCATGATGTAAGCTCATTTAAAACAGCATACATGTTTCAAGCCTACATCATAGCACCTGTGATACCCTACGTCAAACCAAGCACAAAGCATAAGGTTCTTCTTTCTATGTAAACATTTCTTGTCATGAAGCATTCAAGGCATCGAAGCATTCTTGATTTGCTTCATGCTAAGGTTTGCCTTTACTGCACTATAAACTTGTTTCCCCACTACCAAGTGCCTTACCAACCATTCCCTTGACACGTTCAGAACTTGAAGTACATAAAATGTTTAATATGCATCGTATAGGGATGTACAACTGCTATAAGAAATCGTAGAGATTTACTAACCATGCCTTAAAGCATTGTGGAGCTTGAAAATGCCAAGTTTCAAGAACAAGAAACAACATCAAGTTCCTGACCATGAGGCAATTGTCATAACATGAAACATTGGAGAAGAGATTGTGATTACATATGACCATTTTATCTTGTGGTTACCACCGACGTTGGTGTGGGTGTGCTTAACCACAAACCGCCTAGCCTACAAGTTGCATTCTTGTAACGTTTTGTCGCCATCACTTCAGAGGGCAAGACATGGCCTCTCACTGATGATGTTATGAACACAATTACGTGCCAATTATCAACATCAAAAAAACTGTGAAGCTCATTAGTCCCAAACAAGAGTATTTGGATAACATGTAGCCAAATGAGTTGTAATTCCATTTAAGTTTTAAGAGGGATTCTTTTCAATGTGACGTAAAACGATAACCGGTGGTACATGGAGAATGTGTACCTCCTAACCTTCCTACAACTTTCAAAAACCTCATATCTCGTAACAACAAGTCGAGTGTGGTTTATTAGAAACCGTTTTGAGACACTACAAGTGAAAGATCATTCCATGCTTGTCCATACCATCTTCCATGGCTCTGTTATGCTCCTTAATGATGGAATGAACTTACCTATGGATGGTGGTGCTATATAGGGCCATGCCAAGCTTGCACATCATCAACTGAACAATTTGTGAATCTACAAATGGGTAGTTATGGATGTAACTCCTCTGATGCAAAAATCCTTAGATGAATGGAAAATTCATTAAATGTTTTTTTCATTATGAATGGTTCTTAAAGAAAAAGGGTAAAAGAATCAACTATCTAAACAGGGAACATCCCAAGATTGTAGCACCCATTGAGAGTTGTGGAGATGAGCTTTGTTCAGAACACTTCAATCTGAGAAGGAGGTGTTTGTGCTGTACTAGATCAACTACCGTATGGAAAGACTTGGCCACACTAACACCAATGGGAAGGATAGGATAATTCACAAGTTTTTGACAATCGTTTAATGGTCTAGACATAGCCGTGGAGTATGTGCAGATAGATGGTTCAAGGTCAAGTTTCTAGTGAAGTTCTCTTTTGTGTTTGCCATGCTCCTTTGGTTTCAAGCATTCCCTCTTTCTTTCACAGCTCGTTCATGGTCGTGGAAAAGGGATGAAAATTAATGATCATGAGAAAATCAAATACTACACTTTCACAAAAATATATAGTGCAACGGTATCATGTTAGTGCAATCATGTTAAACCTTTGAACGTGACACGTGAATACTTAACACAATTAAAACAAGAGCCAACGAAACCTTGTTTTTTTTTTTAAGAAACACATATGTACCTAACAATCATATCACCTTCATGAAACATGGCAAAACAATTGTGTTTGATGACATGTTAGAAAACAAAAGGTAAGTATATTCATGGATTCACATAGCAAGAAATTAATTGGAATTATCTAAACTCCCTTCACACAATTCAATGCTTTGATGATGTTCCTGTGTGTAAAGAAAACAAACCTAAACATTCCAATGTTGTTTTTCTCGCTTTACCAGATTTCATATGGAAGAGCCATACATCTTCTCCACATTGTATTCTTCACTTAGCCAACTCTAAAACAATCATCTTAAATTGTGGTTGTCTTTAGACACTTTCGGTACAACTCATGCTCTTCCCATTCATCTTGCTTGTTGACCTAATCAAATCAAAGTTGAATATTTGTTTTCAATGCAAGAGGAAGGTGTCCTTGAACCTCTTAAGTGAAGACATGGATTGCTGCACTTGATTGGTCAACATATGCATTACAAAACCACACAAAACTTTGACACAGAATGTCATTGTTGTTGCTTGTTAACAAACCCTTCCTGCTCACATTTCATGCTTTTTTTTTTTCATTTCAGTTACTCCCTAAATTAAATGAGTGTATTGTTTTCCATCCATGCATATCCATTCAAATACCCCAAATCACGTATTGAATGCTCGTATCTACATGATTTCATTCTGATGTAACCTCATCAATGTTAACCTGAATGCCATAATTGATTATTCATCCTCCATTACCTTGAAAAACATTTTGTAATGTTTCTTCTTCTTTGGCATGCCGGACATTTTAATGGGCAGTTCTATGACATATATGTAAGCATTGGGATTATCATTTTCATTTTTTTACATCATCGTTTCTTAATCTAATCTTTGATTTTCTTTTCTTCCTCTTTTCTTTTACTGGTACTTTCTAAGATTATCTTGAAATACATGACTTACATCGCTCATGGTCCATGGACATAATTCATCTTCATAAATGGTGGCATCTTCCATTTGATTCAAGATCTTTGAAAGCGATAACCTCCTATGAAAAACAAAATGGCTTTGGGTTTGTCATTTTCAGGGCTTCTTCTCCACATTTTTATTTTCTTGAGCAAGTTCCTTTTACAGTTTGAATTATCTTTAAATGTTCACCTTGGATAATGAACATTTGTATGGCTTAATAACAACTGTATTGAATGTTAACACTAAAGTACAGAGGCTTTTTAACATGGTTTTTACTGTGATTGGTGATGAAATCTAAAACAACGTTAACCAATTCATTTTTTAGTGATTAAACAATTTTTATGAGTTCAATCATGTGCAAGACTCCACCTTCAACCCTTGAAACAGTAATGGGACCAACCTTCCTAGTTCATCACCATTATAAATGATACTTGCCACATGCGATTGATTAATCAAAAGGGAATATGCTTATACTTGATTGTACAAGATAACACTCTTTGACAAATAGTCTGGCCTAGATAATTAGTCGTTTTGTTGGATTTTTAGTAGTTTGAACAAGCAAATAGAAGTTTTGTATTTTGAATATGCAATAACATAAATCTATTTCATGTCTATGCTCCTTTCATAAGCAATGAAGAATACCCTCTTTATGTTCAATGACATGAGAACACCAAAACAGCTAGTTTTTGTTTACATGATTGAATGAGATTGGAAGGGATGGAAACAAATTTGGTTTCATTGAAACTTACATGTTTCTTTAGGTGTCTTCTACTTCCTCATCTTATGCACTACGGTTAACAGAGTTAGATTGATTGGATTTGTAACAGAAATAGGATAATGAGCTGAAGCATTGATGGCTCGGGCATGTATCATACAAAAATCCATATGATATTGTACGTTTGGAATTTTTATTCATTAGCACTTGATTGGTTGTGTACTTAAACATACTTTATTAGGATGAAAGAATCAACACATATATGAGAGCTATATATTTAACACAATCAAGGTGTTAGGCACTTGAGAAATTAAGTGTGTTATGTTCAAATGTTACTCATTACATTAAAATACCCATTCAAAACAATTTGCCATTCTTCAATTGAAAAACAATGTATGTGCATTAGCATTATATTTGACCATTGCTTAAAAGAAAATAAGAGATCATTAGAATCCAACAAGATCATGAACTTTATTGAAGTTATTTGAATAAACAATGAGGACAAAAGGAAATTGTTTACAACTCCCATGACATGTTAAAAGTAAAATCTTAATTACAAAGTGCAATTGGTACTGAATGCGATGAAAACGTTCTCCATGCATCTCATTTCTTCATTGGCATCATGATTCATTTCTTTTTTTGCGCAAACTACGTGCAATTGTTTTCCATTAGGAAAACCCTAAACCCTTGGATTGCATGATATAAGAGTTACAATTTGTTTTGTGAACCTAAAAAACTACCAATGCAATTCAATGAAGAATTTGGTGAATTTCTTTTTCATTCCAAATGTGTTGAATTATGTTATCCCATATCCATACTCACTAGGTGAGGACCATGGGTTGCATACTTCTTTCAAGGGAGTTCTTGCTTCATTTAGAAGACCAAGTTATTTCCAAGATAAAGTTTGTTAGATTCAGCGATAACTGCGCTGAGCGACAGCTTGGCCATGACGCAGTCGGATTGAGAATGGGATGTTTGTACGCAAAGTTACAGGTTTTATCCGTAAATACCCGGGTCCGGCTTGACTAGGAATTTCTGATGTACAGGCCAGATTTAATTCTGGCATCTAGGTCTGAAGGGGGGGAAGGAGCCTGAATATTTGAAGTGTTTCATGCACAGTACGGCTGTGCATGCCTGCTGGCCGAGCTTGGTCAGGAGATGCACAGTGTAAGCAAGCACTCCTGGGTACTTGACCTAGACAAGTCAAGTGGGGGCTACACTTGACTACATTAGAGCACACGGTGACTTCATCAATGCAGGATCCAAAACCTCAACATGGTATTAGAGCACAAGGACGACTAAGCATGCTCAAAATGCGATTACAGCAACAAAGCCATGCAACCAGCAAGAAGCAATAGTAACAGCTTAAACTTCAAAGGATGACAACGAATGTCGTCACTCATCAGTGGCACGGTGAGCGCGTGACGTGGCGACCCCGAACACATGTAGTCATTGAGGAAGCTTTTGGTGACCTTAATGTGGAGAGCCTACACATAGACTCTCAAAAGTTTAATGTCCTCTCAGCGCCAAGCTTGTGCATGGACCAAGAATGTGGTCCAAGGAGAGAGCAAGCAACAACTGAAGAGGCAAAGTGCTCAAGAAAGGAGGCGCTTTGGACTAGTGCATGTCAAGACAATATGCGTTGAAATGAAGTCGTACCGCAACAGTTGATTGACACAAGTTTTGAAGCTCACCTTCCACAGCTTCAATAGTAGTTGTCCCAAACTTAGCAGCAGTTGCATCTTCAGTATAAGCTTAAACTAACACAACCACCGTCGTCATCTATCGGAAGAGACCCACAGGCTAATGTGGAAAAGCTCATGCCACAAGCTCTCATGCTAGTATAGATGGAAGTGATAGGATCTGCACAATTGAGCATGATGTAGCAATGTGTGAAAGAGTCACACCAAGCAGCAACTGAAGTGTCATTCATGGCACTTCTACGAGTACTACTTAATACAGGTCAGCATGAAACAGCTCGGGAGCAAGCTTTTGAGCATGAAAGCATAAAGCAACAGTAGCAAATTTGCAAGCAGTAGCACATTTGCCAATGGGAGTGACATATATGTTAGCTGCTCGCTCCCCATGCAGCTCAACCCAAAGGTCATGTGCTGCAGGTATTTTTTTGGTAGCTCGCCTTTTGCCTTTATTTCAAGATTTACCTATTGTTATGGATGTCATAGCTATAACAGGTATTTCGACGGCTTTTCTGGATCCAACATCAAAATGAGGACTTACAACTAAATGAGGCTTCATCAGCGTCAAATATGCCATCTGCACGACTGCCACAACTTAATTCTCCTCTAGACATACCACAGGGTGTCAGTCCTCATAAGACAAACTCACCTTTATCTGCTCATGAAGGAGGCGTGCAGACGCTTGTAGCGTTCCTTGAAGCATAAAAAAACGACACATTTGTAGCGGAAAAATCACCTAGCAGTGCGACCAGGCTTTCAAGCGCCACAAGCAGTAGTCGACGACAAGCAGCAATACTTTGCAAATACCCACGTGATGATGTCACGAGGGTTGACATCACTCCATGCACTAATTTGCGAGTCGCAAGCAGGGATGCCATCGACAATAACCAAGGTTTCTAGAGAGCCAAGGCAAGCAGCGGTCTTGAAGGAGCTCATGGAGAGTGGAGTGGTGACCAAGGAACTAGGCTGACATCACAAGCCTGGCAACGACAAGCAGGAGTCAAAACACCAGTGCTCACTTGAGGTCAGAATGTTGAATGCCTCGCCAAACTTCCACAAGTTCACCAACAAAGGGGACAATGGCTCCACATCCCAGACGCAGTTCTTATGCTCCATCCAAAAAAAGACAATCCAATAGCTAAATGCTGATGATGCAGCAATGCAACTGAGGTAGACGTGTCTTTAGCAGAAGACAGAGGTTTAGATGAGCCTCAAAGTACGTGACAAGCTAACTCTTCTTCAGCTTGTATAGAGGGAGCATGACAAGAGCATACACTCTCAATACAGCAGGTGGTCAAGTAAAAGCTAGCCCACGACCTATAACAGCAGCAATGATGTAGCAGGTGCTTGTGTATGGTGCTACGAGCATCTAAGAGCTCACATAATGAGTTTATACATTGCAAGTGTATCAACACAGTGTCCGTACAAGAGGGGAAAACATGGTGGCAACTCCGGGGAAGCTCACCACCATTCTCGCAGTAGTGACGAGTGTACCAACACGGAGATGCTCGTCAGCAGCCTGGTATGTGCTTCTCACAACCAAAACCCATTCCATGGGAGAGATCGAGCAGCAGCGGAAGAAGAAGAAAAGGAAAAAGAAAGAGGGCCTCCTAAAACAAAAAAGGAGTGAGGACCTTGACGTAGTAGTTGGTTGCAAATTGATGTCGGTTACAAAAGGAGCAGCCGTGCTATCGCTAGCAGCACATTCCGCTAGCAACGCCACACTTCGCTAAAGGAACAACAAAGGAGATACCGTAGTGAGGGGAAGACAGAGTGAAGGTGTTTGTCAGGCCCTTGAAGAAGCATGCAATGCAACAAGTAGAGAAGCAGAAAGAAACATCCTGCCGGGGCGGCAGGTGGATGTAGTAAGCCCACCTAGTGTAAGGTGGCGTGCACAAACAGACTACTTGTGATCCGTGAAAAAATCCTGCTAAGGCGGCAGGTGGAGGCAGTAAGCCCACCTGGTGTCAGGTGGCATGCACAAATGGAGTAGTTACAGTTGAAAAATTGCTCCTTTGCATGCCCAAGTGCGGCGTCGACGAGCAGCCAGAAAGTGGAAACGCCGCTCCAGCGGATCGGGCGACTCCACAATTGCTCGGATCTTCAAATGGAGGATTTTCCCCCAAAGTTGCCGAGTTGTTAAATCCGGTGGAAGTTGTTTTGCCGGAATCGGACAAGTATCAAGGGAGATATGGCCTTCCAAAGTTGGGGTATGCGCAGCGGCTCTAGGAGCCGGCTGCGACTAAAAATCCGATCAATAATCGACCGGACCGAGTAACAAAAACACCATCTGGGGAAATTGCTCTGATAGGCCTGTCGAGGCGTCTGGTGGATGATCAACCTGATCTGGCGAATCATGCACCGGATCCAGTAGTGCAGGATGTTACTCAGGGACTTAGCCAAAATCATAGCTCGGCGTCCGAAACTCACTATTACGTTTTGTTACTCGTGGACTTAATCAAAATTCTGATTGCAGGTCCGCGGACAGGTTTCGAACTTCGTCACACCCCATCACTAAACTTGATCCAAAGGTGGGTAGGGTGCGTGAAAACGCTGCAGGAGACCCCAACACCACGTGCAAAAGGATCTGCGCCTTGGGAAAGGCGCTTTGCATGTGAAGGAAGGCGCCACGGCGTGTGCCAACCATGGAGGCGTTGGGCGTTTCTGTGGTGGGTGAAACCTGCGCTTCGGCAAGCATAACTTGGGCTACGCTTGGGCACATCGCACGCGGTTTGGTGTGCTAGAAAGCTCATGACTAGCCCTATGAATGTTGTGATCATGTCCATGTTAAAAAACTAATGCAAAACGACGTTGTTTCCTTCTCAAACTGACTTTCTCTACATTCCTGCTCACATAACGTGAGGCAACCAGAAATCTCACGCTCAGTCTCAGATATTCCCAAAACAGTAGACGTGAACCAATAGAACATATCAGACCAACGTCGGGACCGCACCACGCGGATTCCATCCTGACAGTTACTCTCCATGGAAAAATCTTCCATTTCAGCAGCAGTCAAAACCCACTTTGGCTTTCTCCCCTAGAGGGCGAGTTTACTTCTCACCGCTATGATTCCTCCTTCATCAACAGGTGTCTTTGCGGTAGTAGCAGCAGTAACCGGCAGCAGCAAGCAACTGCTTGAATCCTCGTTGGAGGATCTCATCGCAAGTGGTGCTCACCACTTCTGTTTTTTTTGCTGTGGCGTGCAATCTGCAAGCTCAGAATAGCGCAAAAAATAGAGGGCATACAAGAGGCCAAAAGTGGTTGTTGAGCCGCAATGGGGAATCAGAGCCCCAGCAAGTTGAGCACTGGAGCTTAATTTGCGCAAAGAGCTTGACGAGAAAAAAAAGGGAAGCTTGCAAAGGAAGAAAAATAGGGACTGGCAAGGGTGAGCGCCAACCGAGGGGGGAGGGGGACGTCCATGACGGACATCACAAAAGCTCGTCGTGATGGCGAGCTAGGCCAAAGAGACTGCCACAATGGCAGGCAGCGACACTGCAAGGCCCTGCCGTGACCGCAAGCCAGCGCAATGCTCCTGCTATGACAATAAGGAGGCTGGTCGGCAACCAGCAAGCGAGGCCTCGTGCGGGGCCCCCGCTCGAGAGGACCAGCTAAGAAAAAAGAAGGAAGACAAAAGGAGTGGCTCGTAATTACGCGCAAGCGATGGCCACAGCCATGGCCGTGGAGTGAGTGGAGCAAGCGAGCAACTAGCTTGGCTTGACGCAGCCGACGAGCTACGAGAGGAGAAAATGGCAAGAGGCCAAGGGCGACGATCGAAAGTAACGTGGGCCCAAATCGGGCAGCCCAAAGAGGTCGACCCAGCCAAAAAAACTGCAGTTGCAAATCCAGCAACGATAGCGACGACGACCAAGAAACGACATTCCAACTACAAGGACGCCATGGAAGTGCAACAAGGAAGGTCCAGGTCTTGAAATTGACCAAGAATGGACGTGGGGGCACGATTGCTGCCTGATCCATGGCAAAATCAAGCTTTAGAAACTGAGAGTGGTTGAAGCAAGTGACGGAAGTAGCAGAGTGGAGTCGTCGAAGCAGGTGGTTGGAGCGACAAGGGGAGTCAAAGGATGCAGCATCAGAAAAATGAGACTGGCGACGGGCTTTTACACTCGCAGGCCAGAGGAGGCTGTAGCAGGTTGGCGGCCCAAGCAGGTGGTCTCAGCAGCGGTCCCGCCTCGCAAGTGCCTCGTCGGTGAAATCTTTTGGAGCCTTCCACTGCACAACCAAGCCCGTGTATGAGTGACAAGCTGGCTTGGGCTATGGGAGGTTGCTTTTGCATGAAGCAACCTCAGTGGTGAGTGGGCAAATGAACCCAGCCTCACCCAAAATGGTTTTTCTGCTCCACCCAACATTTTGCAACCAGACAACGACCGCGACAAAACCCAGGAAAGCTTAAACTGTGCGTTTACAAGGCGATACGCGACAGATTCGAGCCCCGTTTTCTCCAAAAAATTCCCAGCAGCCGGAGAACAGCGCAGAGCAACCCAGAAGTCTCTAATGAAACCAGACGTTTTTTTAGGGCAGCTAAAACCTCCACCAATCACTCATTTCTTCACTGAAAAAAATGCGACAGTCTTTGCATTTATTCGCACACCTATCAAGGGGCAGTGTTATAGTGAGCGATAGCTGCGCTAAGTGACAACTTTGACATGGCACAGTCGGATCGAAAATTGGAGGTTTGTACGCAAAGTTACATATTCTTATCCGTAAATGCCCGAGTGCGGCTTGACCAGGAATTTTATGATGTATAGGCCAGATTTAACTCTAGCATCTAGGTCCAAGGGGGGAAAGGAGCCTTGATCTTTTAATTGCTGCATGCACAACAAGATTGTGCATGCCTGCAGGTTGAGCTTGGTCAGCAGATGCGCAGTGCAAGCAAGCACTGCCGGGTACTTGACCGAGACAAGTCAAGTGGGGGCTACACCTGAGGAGACAGCTAGGATCGCTTGCATCAGCACATGCAAGCAGGGCTCTGGAGCAGGGACTTCTCTGCATCAGGTGGTGCATGCACGAATCAGCATTGCATCAACTACTATATGCACGACTTGGCAACTGCATGCGACGCCAAGAGTGGGGACCGCCCTGCGTGAGCGGCAACATGCACAACTTAGCAGCTGGGACCACGGCCAAGTTGCCATCATTCAGGAAGCTTCCTTGAGGAGGAAGCTGCGCGCCTTGGGCGGGGAAGATTCCTTGAGGAGGATACTATGACCTTGAAGCAGGACGTTTCCTCTGGGCACAAGGCAGCAAGTCAACTTGCCAGGATCCCGGTATGAAAGCAGACTTGACTCAATGAGTCCAGTAACTCCAGAAGAAACTCTAGTAACTCTAGTAACTCTTGTAAAAACTACAAAAACTCCATACATCAACTCCGTAGTTGCACCAGCAGTCCTCCTTTGCCAGAAAACGCTGCAGACCAAGACTTTGCAGACGCTCTCTCACGTGAAGGTCCACGTCACCCTGGCAGCCTTCTGCCAGCCTGGGTTGGTGGACGCCCCTGACTACCTAGAGGTCTAACTACCTAGAAGAGGTGGCCAGACTACACCCAAGCGTGGAGAGCAGCCTTTATGGATGTTGCTCATCTCTGAGACACGAGCTGTGATTAGGCGTTGAGCCTAGAGTTGGTGTCTAGCATCAGCTCTGTCTATGTACTGTTGATCGAGTCTAGAAGGAATCTGTTCAAGTTCCCCTCTGTCTACCCCAGTAGCTTGACAACACTCTGCCAGCTTGGCTAGGAGGGTTATAAGACCTCTGACGACCTAGTGAGACTAGCAGTGGCTGCCAGCGTGGAGAGGAGGCTGCCCTGACAACGTGTAGGCCATTTCACTTTAAAGTACAATGACCTTGCTGAAACCCTTACAACGGCAGCCTTGACGGCCTAGCAAGGTGATGCGCCCTTGGATGGGGCAGGTTGTGTGAGAGCATTGGGTTGAGCAGTGGTTCGCCACTGTTTCTTTGTACCATACTTGTACTTGATAGTCTTTTTCAACGACAAGTTCAAATCCAAGTCATCCGCTTGCGCACATTGGAGTACTAGGTTTGATTGTTGGTTACAAAGATCTTGGACAACAACAAGACCCCCTTGTTACATCATAGCACGTGGTGAATTCATCACTACACGCTCTAAAACCTCAACAACGTTTAAAATAACAAATGTGCGATGTTCTTGGACAAATAATAGTCTAAGACATCAAGATTGATTCATTCAACTTAGTCCTCTGACGTCTAGTGTTTCTCATGCCAAGTAGTATGAAAAATCCAACAAGGTGTTTAATAGGTTTGTTAATGATGGAAAATAATAACTATGTTTGGTTTTCAATTCACGAGTTTATTTTATTCTCACATTTTAGGTTTTAACACCATAGGTTTGGTGCATGCAAGCTAGTATGTTGATTAGGAGTGATCAACTATGATACATCGACATTTTTTCTGGTTTCTTATGACCAAGCTACTTAGTTAATGTACCATCGTATGCAATGAAAGATATAGTTGGTGAATAGATCACATCTACTACCAAATTGTTTTCAACTACTAATCGTGTGTTTAAGTGTGAGTTCAATCAACCCTTCAAAAATTCAAGATCATTTGTTTGCTACCTCTGCAAAACTACTTCATACATAATGATATGAATTTCATGGTAAACTATGTTTAAATCCACCCTATTTGTTGTGATAGAAATGTTCATTCATCTCATAGTCATCCACATCTAACACAAATCCGTTTTTATCAAAGTTATTCTTGAGTAGAATATACGTGGAGTTTATCATGATTTGTATCATTCAATGTCTTGTTTGTATCCATGTTAACCTCTTCTACTGAAAACACCCAACCCTTTGACTTAACATATTGACTAACATGCACATGAAAAGCATGAATCATTATCATTCTTGTTGGGTTTCACCTTAAAATTACTGTCCATAAGAAATGTGAACAAAACTCTATGATGTTTCTTTTTCTCTATTTGTGTCCCTTGATTTCAAAACTTTTTTTGTTTAGAGTACTATGTGCATTAGTTGAACCGTTTCCGAAGAGGACATATAGACATTTGATTTTTTCATCCACTATTTAAAGGAAGCATACATTCACGTTTTCATATTCTATAAACAAAACAGAGAAAGGGTTACTTGCACTTACTCTTTCTAGTTTTTATAGATCTACATGATTGATTTCATATACATTTTTGCGTTGCTTTTCATGAAATCAGATGTTAATGTTGAAACTTAGATATGGAGGAAATCTTTTATGGCACCTTGTATTTCAGAAAAACCAATAAACTATTATTATAAGTAGTTTATCAATATAATGTGCTTCGTATTCATGAGCTATAGAAATTCGGAGAAACAAAAAACTAAAATACACTTCAGATACATATTATTCAATTGTCATCTTGACACATGATGGTAAGAAAGAGAACCTTAATGTTTTGGAGTAGAGGCCAATGTGTACAATAATCATAAAGAGAATCCTTAAGGGTAGAAAGCGTGTTTTTATAGAAACAAATTGTTCAAAATTCACCAATTATAGTTTTCTTTGCATTAAAATCTTTGCCTATTGTTTCCATTTCTCTTTTCCCGTCCTTTCTCTTCAGCATCTACCTCCAACCTCTCTCCATGTTTTCGAATTTCTTTTCATTCCTCTATGTATTTCCTCTGCTTATCTCTTCATCTTTTACCTTATCTTGGTACCTCCCAACCTCTATAATTATATCATAATTTCTTTGGATTCCTCTCTTCCCTTACATATTTTTCTTCCTCAACTCTTTCCTCTTCCCTATTTTTCTCGACATATCCATCTCTTTCAGTTTTGTTATGCCTCTACCTCTTTACATTATTCCTTTTTGTCCATCTCTATCTGTCTTCTCTCCCTCTCTCTCTCTCTCTCTCTCTCTATCTCTCTCACTCTCTCTCTCTCTCTCTCTCTCCCTCTTTCTTTTTCTCTCTCTCTTCCCCTCCCTCTCTCTCTCTCTCTCTCTCTCTCTCTCTCTCTCTCTCTCTCCCTCTCTCTCTATCTCTATCTCTCCCCTTGTCTATACCATCTTTATAGTTATCTATCTGTTCTTCATATCTCCCACGTCCTCTCCCTCACGCTCTCTTTCTCTTTATTGCTATCTCTTTACTTTTTTCTTTGTCCATGTGTTCCATTATATGTTCCACTCTTTTCTATCTATGTGTGCAGTTATATCTCTTATACTTTTTCTTATGTTTTGTCATTCTTTTTTCTCATCTTCTCATTTATCTTTCTCTTTCTCCTCCTATACTCATACCTTTCCCTGTATCTCTTTCACTTTATACATATCTCTCTCCCTCTCTTCCCCCCCCCTTTTCTCTCTCTACTTCTTTCTCCATCTCCTTTGCTCTCTCTCTCTCTCACTCTCTCTCTCTCTCTATCTCTCTCTCTCCTCTCTCTCTCTCCCTCCTTCTCTCTCTCTCTCTGTCTCTCTCTCTCTCTCTCTCTCTCTCTCTCTCTCTCTCTCTCTCTCTCTCTCTCTCTCTCTCTCTCTCTCTCTCTCTCTCTCTCTCTCTCTCTCTCTCTCTTTCCATAGCTTCACTTTTCTCTCTTTTTCTCAAATTACCTCTGTTATCTGCTATCTCTATCTCTCTTTCAAGATATTTCTATGTCCATTTCATGAATAAACTACATTCTTAGAGATTCTATACAGGATACATAGCGTAAATCATGTGTTGGATAAGCCAATGGGACTATTTGTCTTTCCGTCTTGTGTTTAGTGATTATAAAATGAATTTAGCATTGTTATTGTGAAGGATTCGTGTGGCATATTTCTATCCACTAGGAAGAAGAAAAAATCTAATTGAGTGGGGATCCTTATCATTGTAGTTTTGGCTTAGTGAATGGAGGAATGCATGACCAAAAATGGAGATACATCTCACCAATCAAGCAAGGTTCTTTGTCTTATGCTATATCTTTATCTTGAATACTGTTTGCATTTGTTGGTGCGTTTAAACAAATAGACTAGACATGCAATTATCATTAATAATGCAAGAAACGTGGAAGCAACTATTTGGCTGTGGTGTTTTTTGGCCCTTTCTCAAATGACTCATACCAAGCACTAGGACAATGATGCAATTCATGTGCACATTAAACTGGCAGTTCTGTATTGATTAAGCGAAGGGTTTTTCTTTGTGTAAATGTGTGAAATCAATCTCTTTGTTTGATTGTAGTCAGATGCAATTTTAGAATATATGAATGTTTTGGTCTCGAAATATGCCTAGTGCACGTCAACTTGCCACAAACCGTCTGCAGGAAAATTAGTGGTGGAGAAACCTTGACCGCTTGCTGGATGACAAAGACGGAACTGTTCCAGTCAAAAGATTCGATCCTTTGCACGGGAGCATCGAAGGGAAGCCCTTTAAGGAAGCCATCTCGGGAATGTCGGTGCCGGAAGGGAACGGTGTGAAAAGGACGTCGGAACGGCAGGGGGGTGAATGTGCAGATTTTGTTTGATCGATCAGCATTTGGTGGAATAAATTCGACCTAGGGCTGTGTATTTTCTCGTTGTTCCTCGAAGCACAGAAAACATCATTCCGTTAAACTGAGTTCCCGAGACATTTCAACAGACATTGACAGTACATGGACAAAAGCAAACGGTCTTCAAGGAGAAAAACCGTCCTGGAGGAGGTTTGAGAAGAGCAACACTGGTGCATCGAAAAGGGCAGGGGGGGGGGGGGGGGGGGG
>SZWC01016482.1:26040-38231 GCA_023375785.1 Penium margaritaceum | reverse complement strand
GGGGGGGGGGGGGGGGGGGGGGGGGGGCTTTCGGTTTCCACGAATTCAACTATTCTAAAAATTTCGTGCGTCTGCGGGTTCCAATCAAACTTCGGCCACAAGCGCCTTCGAATCAGAGGAGACCCTTTCACAAAACTGCATCGTGCCGACCGATTGGCACACGTCATTGTGAACGAGTTTTTCACTGGTGCGATTGAGAGATGTTCGTTCGCGCTCTGGGACGCGACACGTTGGCATGCACTTGGGGTTGTTAAAAGTGTCTACTCCGAAGGCAAGATGTTGAATAGTGAGCCGTCGATTGTTGCTTTGCCTTCTTTTTCTTTCTTTCGGCTAGAGATTCATTGATGGCCATTCCCTCCCTCTATGACAAGCGTGATGCAGGCACGCACCCGAGGCATGAGCCATGGCATTTTCGTCTCGGTTCCTTCGACCAACGACGCCCAAAGAAGCCCCAACAATGCAGGTGAGTCGTGGGATCAGGATCCGCGCAGTCGCAAATCACGATCGATTGCCACCATGCCCCTCGCTCGCGCAGGCGTCAATGCAGGATGCCCCCCATTGTGTGACGCTTATTCATGGACCCATGCCCAGCGTGTTCGAACCTCACAGCCGAGCGTGCGTTGGGTTTGAAGTCGAGCCCTGCAAAAACGACTGCACGCAAACCTTAAACGCTTCCAGAAGAACAACAGGGTGGAGAAAGAACCGAGACTGGACAACGAGAACGAACAGCCCCCATGGCTCATCCCAAAAAAGGCCATCAACACGGTAATCCACTTGCAACATGCGCCACCAGTTTCATCAGATGAACCTGTCCGGAATGGTGACAACTTCTGCCAGGCTGTTTCTGGGTTGGGTACAACAATGGTCGGCCCATCCAGACAAAATGGTATCATCAAGAGTTGTCGAGTAGCTATTATCTCGGCCAATCGGGCTAAGACTGTGTCAGGTGAGAGATTGTAGCGAAGTCGTTGATATTGTTCGAAGAAGTACGAGAGAAAGCTTGTGTTGGGTCCGCTTTTAGCTCGTCATACCATGGCCGCAGGTGGGAAGGGGTGAGTGGGAAACGCGATTTCGCCCACCCATTTCCTGACGTCATCATCGTAAAGCTTGGGATGAAATCTAGTGACTGTCTGCTAGAAATTGGATTGAAATCATTGTCGCGAGATGTTTCAGCTGTGATTTGTAAGCTCCGTCCTGACGGCCACAATCCTACTCACAAACAGAGGGACCGGCACTCGGACGCCAAGTAGAGCTTTCCTTCTTCCCCTAACTAGCCACCATCCCCTCACCTGCGTTGGACGACGCAATGTCCCAGGGGGACTTGTCAACATCGTTCCCTGAACACAACTGTTTAGAGCCGTGACGGCCGCCTGACGACAAGACATCGGCCGTCAAAGATGAGTGGAGGGGACCGGAGAGTCCTTCGATATGTTGTTATCTGGCTTTTGGACCGTCGATCGGATGATGAATATTCTCGTCTTTTATGACGTCAGAAATGGGTTGGCGAGATCGCGTTTCCCACTCACCCATTCCCACCTGCGGCCCATGGCCGCAGGTGGGAATGGGTGAGTGGGAAACGCAATTTCGCCAACCCATGTGGGACTGCGTTGGGATCAACCATGTGCTAATAAAGTCTTCCGGCCAAATGGAGAACACAAGGTGCTCTCACACCGGTTCGTAACAACTCTGCCACGCATCTGAACTCATCCACCATGTCTACAACTTCCACACGGTGGAACAAAGGTATTGCTACGGAAGTGCTCTCACATTAGAAGGCATTGCAACTATAGCAAGCGACATTAGCAAACGTCGACGTCTATGTGGGTGAGTCCGACACACTTTTTCCTTGACTTCTTCAAAACCAGCATGCACAAAAGTATGTGTTGTGACCTTGCTACGTTTGCACTGACGTGAGCATGGAGTAGCGGCCAAGGAGTAGCTATCACGTTGCTACATCTTCAAGGTCATAACAACTTATAGAAACTCCAAATAACCTCGCCAGAAGTTGGTGGGCTCCTTCATGGTCAGCGACGACGATAAGGGTGCAGCTGGTAAGCGCTCGAATCCATCGTTGAATGCTATCAGACAGTTCCTTATGTTGGAGGAGTTTCGAAGTGCACAAGCCTCACCCTGCCTATTAATCATTTTCACCGCCGGTTGGAGGAGCAATGCAGGCGGTCAGGTCCAAATTAACTTTCCCAATGGCGGACGAGCATCAAGCTTCCAACCATGGACGTTCACACGTGATTGGTGGAGACCGGGATTGTTGGGGAAATTTTGTTCAGCCATTGGTGTGCCGTGTGGGGCCCGCAAAAACTGCTCAACAAGGGAAGAACGAAGTCCTTCCGGACGGTTCGATGTGGAGGGCTGAGCCACCCTATGTGGATAACTTGAAGACCGCGGACAGGACCGACTGCCCATCGTTGGAATCCATCATTGAGGAGGCCCAACGATGCTTTCCAGCATTCACCAGCTGCACCCTAACTCGAGCTAAACTCGCGTCGTCCCCCTAGCGTGCCAAGGGAGTTTGAGTCGTTATTGTGTAAGAGAAGCCATAATACACAATTGTCTTAAAAACGTTTTTGTCATTTCAGGAAAAATTCTTCAATGTTTCGTAGCTTTTTGTGAGTTTCAAACCAGGTCACGAAAACTGGATATATGTATTGACCACCCTGACAAAAATGAATGTATGCACTAGTAGGGTCTCCCTCTCCGCATAGGAGGGTCATTAATGATAATCTTAAATCAATTGCATTCTTGTGTGCATGATTGGACTCACGACCTAGTGTCTCTCGTCGCCTCAGTCCACCACTGAAGAATAACTGAATCACTCGTGGCAATTATTGGAAGCAACATGATTATGTCTCACGCTAAACTCATTAGCCATTTAAAGCCAATTAACCAACATGTTACACCTTTGCTATTCATTCCCAACTCTTTGCATGTGTATTGATACAAACATTTTGTATCCACTGTACATGAACAAAATTTTATGTAGGATTGTACTCAAATAAATGTGCAACCATGGCTCCATGAGAGAATGCATGAATAGTGTCCATGGGATTCATTTCTATCTTGGCAAAGCATAAACAATCACTTTCTCTCAAGGGAACCTCAAACCTCCAACCTTCTATGGGAAATGCTTGAGCTATAAACATTAATCTATAAATTTCATGAAACATGGATTTATTAGCTTACGGATTATTGATTATGATCACAAAAAGACATGTTATTCGACGATGAGAACAATTCTCTAACAACAGTTGAGGACTAATGAAAAAAAGTTATCTGCGAAGTTCTCTTAAGCACATGATAACAATCACATATACACTTTTTTAAAATTTTAATAGAATGTTAACATCATTACAAACAAAAATATTCATAAAAAAATCATCGGGTGTACTTTTGGTTATCTATGTCGATTAGTACATAGCAATAAGCATGATTATCTCTTTCATAGTTTATGTATGTGTTCTGTTGTGCCTATGTTTATTCAAAACGATTCATGATTTTGGACCTGTAATTTTAAATCTCTTTCTACACCACCAGATGGTGTAAATTGTTTTATTAACCATGTTTGTATGGCCCTTTGTGAACATTGGTCTGTGGGATTCATCCATAGTGGCTGAAAATAGAAAACTCCTCAGATATGACCATTTCCACTTTGTGATCATTCATCTAGCTTCAACAATGAAGCTAGATTGATGCTTACAAAGCATGAATCTACATTATATCTTACTTGGTCACTTGATTACTTATGGGCCAAGTACAAAGCTACTTTTGAAGTCAAATATGTGAGTACACATCATATAATTAAGCGATCCGCTTAAACTCCCGTCCAGGTGAATGGATGAATGGTGGTATTGTTCTTTTGGGGAGTCTGACCCAAGGACCCGTTTGGTCTTGCCGCTTGACTAGACAGCCCTTTTTGGTCGTTTGTAGACTGCAAGGCCCTGATGACCGATCTCACCAGCAATCGAGGCCTGCCGGCCAAACTTAGCGACGAAAGGGGCCCTTAGCCTGTTTCCTATGTGTGAAAGTCACGCCATGTGGCAGGCGAATCTCATGCGAAGACCAAAAAGTAAAACGAAAGACCCGTCATTATGTTATCGCCAATTATGCTCATTCAACAAGTTTACAAACCAAGTTTTGTGATTGCAAGGCACGAATGGTTTGAAACATGGTTTGGAGGCCAAAGGCCAATGTGTATTTGAGTTTGTTCCGAAACATGGGTTTTGCATTCAATGTTGAAACTTTCAGAATGCAATTCAAGGTTCTACCGATGGGAAGTTGCAATGGAATTCTTTCATAAACACGCAGTCGTCAACCATCAGCCAGTCTAGAAGTTTTGAAGCGCAATGATAATCCAATAGGCCCTCCCGTCGGTCACCACCAAAATGCGGGCCTCGGCGCTGATGCCTACAGAAAGCGGGTCGTCTTGTTGGAAGTCAGGAAGAACCAAGGCCCCTGGGTCCATTTCACCTATTCTTTTACACCGAGTTCTGTCAAGATTTTTGCAATGGGGATGAAAAAATGTTTGCATGAATTAGAGCAATGGGAAAGTATATGTAGAATGTGCATTATTTGCTAAACATATACGTCACAAGAGGGATGAGTGAATAAGATCGTGGACTGGCTATAGGGATGCATCAACAAGTGTAGTCTTGTGGAGCCACAAGACGCCCACCCTGGTTGCCTTGAGTTTAATTCTCTTAGGAGGACTTGTTTTAGAGTACTTCAAGAGTTGTGAGAGTGCACTAATAGAGGCGTATTTATTTTAGGGAGATATTTCTTCTGGCACTAGCTTGTAGTATGAAGGCTGAGAGTCACAGACGTAGATAATCAAGGTACATGCTACAATATGGCCTAAAGAGTGACAGGATTTGAAGAAGTAATGGACTTAGTGAACTCTCCCCTTGAAGAAAAATAATGAGTCACCACTACTCTGCCACCTCCAGTAGATCAATAAACCAGATACCGTACTGCTCCTTGATTTCGAAGAATAGAATTTTACCAATGTCATGATCCTTAATTTTGTTCAATATTTTTTGGGTTCAAATTTAATTGGTGGTTTCTTGATTTCGTCGCTAACACAAGGGGTGGTCCCTTGAATTCGGCGATGGGTCCCGATCATCTCGCCGGTGATCCTTGAATTCGACCACGCCCGTCCGTTGAGCGATGAGCGCGTTACGTTTGCGTGGCCAACGCCCAACGGGCAACGCTGATGTCGGCTGACATGGCAGAGAAGTGGCGAAGCGGCACGCGAGCATTGCAGCGTGCTTGCAGAGAAGCGGGCCAGCACTGTAGCGGGGTAGCGGGGCAGCGACACAAGGCAAAAAAAAGGAGACCAGGAGAGCAGTGTTCTCCCGCTCTTTTACTGTTCAACTGCCCCACTCTCTCGCTTCCTTTTTTTTTGTGGCAATAGAGGCGCCTTGGAGGTGGTCACCCTTTTTACTGGCACCATTACAGTGGGGACTTACAGCATTTCTGCGTCCCTTATGGATAAAACCATACCAGCGTAGGTACCCATCAGTTAAGGAACTGCAGGGTTATGTGGGACTTCCTTCCAACTAAGGGAGGTCACCCACTAAACTTCCACCCCCAAGGGTATCTATTCCACTGGTCGTAACCATGTGAAAAGGGGGTACAGAGGCTGTTTTTTTAAGCAGTCCTCCGTAATACCCAGCCCCCCAATTGGTCAGGTTTGTTGTTCCAGATATGGGATAGACACGGATGGAGGACTGCAACTGGTGGGGTTATTCTTGTATCAATCTTACAGATGGGGGGGTACATTGTCAGAGAGGTAAGGAAGAGTGACAGTTTTTTCTTTTGAGCCAGACTGTGTACTGCTCGGATGTGGGTGTTAATTTGCTGCATGAAAGCCTTGATGATGTGTGAGGCGAGGTAGGTCGTGGGGTTGTGTAAGCTTTTTCTGTTTTCCATTGAGATTTGGCAGCGATAGTTCCATAATTCCGTGAAGAAGGTTGCTTGAAGGAGTTGCCAGATGCCAAAACGGGGGTGATCGGATTCAAAGATGAAAGGGTGTGTGTGAGTTTCATTGCAGATGTGAGCAAAACTGTGGAGTAGTTTATTTCCAATTTGAGTAAGTTTGGCACATTCTTGAAAGGCGTGGTTGATTGTCTCTCGAAAAAGGTTGCAGAGGGGGCAAATGTTAACGAAAGGTGGAGGAAAGAATTTAATGCGTTCTCGTACTTGTATACATCTGAGAAGTATACAAAGTAGCTTGTCTTTAATTTTTGGTGGGAGGAGGACCGTTTTTGTTATTGATGTGGTGGCTTGTGTGGTGACGATACTGCCCGACTCCTCGTTCCATTTGTCTGGGTATTCTACTGGCTTGATGGTTTGGTGCAGCAGTATTTCATACAGTCTCATCAGTTTCGGCTGACTGTCTTTTATTCTCCAGGTTGGTTGGAAAACGTTGTTGGCGTATCCGAGGAAGGTTTTTTCCTTCGAATGAATTGGCGTTAAGTGGCTTATGTCATGGATTATCGTTGCAAGTTTGTCTGTTTCAGCAATGCTCATGTCCTGTTCTACCGTCATTGTTTTGATGGTATACTCGTTTTCATGGCGAGTTACGCGGTAAATAAAGATGGGTGGGTTGTCTGTGTAACTTGTCAGGCTCCAGTATTCAAACTGATCGCTTGTGTCATGCTGCATGTCCGTTATGCAATTTGACCACTCGCGTGGTAAGTTGTTGCGGATTTTCTGAAGGATGTGGAGTTCTGTAGCCGAGAAATCCGCTGGGTCGAGTGGTGTGAAATGCTTTGTGTAAAGTTTTGCTTCGTCTGGAAAGAGGTGCTTAACTTGTATTTCCTTATCATAGAGAAAGAATTCTCTGTGGTCCACACCAAAGGGTGTTCCGTTTGGTTTTGTTAGAAATCTGTTGAAAGCGAGATATTCCTCTAGTATCTCGTGTCTGATAGGCGTTGGTGGTAGGATGACAGGGTTGGTTTTGAGGAAGTTACCGAGGTTAGTGAACCATCTGGAGCGTTGCAATTTTTTGTTGCGCAAGATTGCAGGGTGTGAAAGAAAGAAATGCCCCTGTTTTTTGAAGCTTTATGACATGCATGTGACTGATTTCCAGATAGCTGGGGATGAGTCGAGTAGTTTGTATACTCTTTGTGCACTTTGGGCTGCGATGAGTATTTGTGGAGATAGCATGCCAAGGCCCCCTTCAGTTTGTGGGGTGATGGCCAGGTTTTTATTGACAAAGCGGAGCTTACCGTCCTTTTTTGTGCCAGATAGGTAGTTAAAAAAGGCATTCGTTATTTGTGTCAAACTTTCTGGGGGGGGTGGGCAGACATCTGATTTGTAGAGGTATTTGGCTATGAGGTAGACGTTGATGATGAGAATCCTCGTTAGGAGAGGAAGGTGGAAATTCCTCCAGACCTCGATGGCTTCTAGGATTTGGTTCTTGATTGTCACCCACATCAAAGGGGATGACATATCTTGGTCTAGGTTTAGTCCCAAAACTCGTTGGGGCTGTGTCGTGTGTTGGTAGTTTGAGTTGACTAGTGTTGTGCATTCCGGGCCTGCTGGGAGAATGAAGGTCTTTGATGCGTTGGCTTTGAGACCTGTGAGGGCTCTACATTCCTCTAGGATGTTTTCAGCCGTATCTAGGGCCTCTTGGTCTTTGGCGAAAATCGTGGTATCATCTGCGTATGCCCCAAATGTAGGGATCGTACGCTTGGTTCTGATCGGTTTTGGTATGTGCTTCTTAAGAAGTTGGTTGAGGGGTTCCATCCCTATGATGAAAAGTAATGGAGCCAAAGGGCATCCTTGGCGGACACCGGTGAGAGTTGTGATTTGTTGTGATTGGTGTCCGTTTATGAGGAAGCTTGTTTTGGTGTTTGTGAGGGTTGAGGTGATCCAATGGATGAATCAGGGGGGGAAACCCATTGCTGCTAGTGTTTCAAAGAGATGGGGTCTTAGTAGGGTGTCATATGCCTTTTCAAAATCTGCCAGTACAAAAATGAGGTCCTCCTTCGTGTGTTGGGACCAGTGTTGTAGGTCAAAGATGCATGAGAGGGTGTCTTTGATATTTCGCCCATGAACAAAGCCCGTTTGCTCTGGGCTGATGATGTAAGGAAGAATTTTCTTGAGCCTAGCTGCAAGGATTTTCGCTAGTATCTTGTAGCTTGTGTTCAGGAGGGAGATTGGCCTATAGTTACCCATGTCCGTGTGGTCCCCTTTTTTGAAGAGGAGGCATGTGACAGAGTCTGTGAAAGTCGGGTGGCTTTTAGGGTTTGCTAGAAAATCCTCAAAAAGCGCTTGGAGTCTGGCCAGGATGTCATGGGGGTGAGCTTGGTAAAATTCACTGGGAAGACCATCAGGTCCTGGGCATTTTCCTTTGGGTGATGTTCTAATAGCTGCCTGGATTTCTTTAAGAGAAATGGGAGAGGTCAGTGATTGAAGCATGTGTTTAGGGACTTGTGGGAGTGGTGGTAGTGCTGGCCTTTTTGGGGCGTTTGAGGGGGGGGTGTAGAGCCGGAGGTAGAAAGAGCAGGCTATTTGCTGCATAGCCATAAGGTCACTGGTGATGACGTTATCTTTGGTTTTTAGAGCAGTGATTAGTACTGCCTGTTTCCGTGCCTTGATGAAACTTGTGAGGGTTTTTGAGGGTTTGGCAATTCCTTCTACATGTTTTAAGTGAGCTACGTTATGTAGGTGGATCTGTGTTGAAAGGGCATATTTTGCTAGAGAGGCTTCTAGGTCTCTGAGTTGCTTGAGGAGAAGTGGCTCAGATGGTTGGAGGCAGAGGGCTTGTTGGGTAGTTTGTAGTTTTTCCTCTATTATTTTGGTTGTCTTAGTTGTCCGCTTGTGTTCATGAACGCTGAAGGTCTTGACCTGTTTTTGAATGGCCTTGATGAAACATTCCCATTCTGGAGAGTGGTTTTGTTGGATGATTTGGAGACATTTGGGCCTATCCAGGAGAGAAACGTTGAGTTTCCATAGACCTTTACCGCTTGGTCCATTGGCATTATAGAGGCATGTGATCACTGGGGCCGAGATGTGGTCCGAGATTTCCGATGGGATTGCTAGGTGCTGCACTTCTTGTATGTGCTGGTTAAAATTGTGATTGTGATAGAAACGGTCGATTCTCGACGATGATTTGTGAGCCGTGGAGTGGAAGGTGAAAACTTGGGTGTTGGGGTCTAGGTTCCGATATGTGTCAATGAGGTTGTGTTTCCTCAGTGTTTGTTGGAAAAGTCTGGAGTCCTTGGAGATCGTCGCAGGGTGCCTGTCAATCTCCCAGCATGTTGTGTTGAAATCACCGGAGAGGATATCCGTGGGGTTTGTGGCTAGAAAGTTGTCCAGTCGGGTCCAAAAAGCTCGTCTTTCCTTGGCAATAGGGGGGGCATAAATGCATGTTATGTTGAAAGCAAATTTTTTTGCGCAAAAAGTGTGCTGTGAAATTCTTGATGACCCTGATTGTTTAGTGTCTTTGTGGGTGACTTTCCTTGGGTTTAAAATAGCGGTTATGCCCCCTGTATGGTGTGAATCTGATAGTGTCGTCAGAACCTTCCACTTTTTGAGCCGTTGTTCAAACACTTTGACCTTGTCTAGGGAGTCAAATCTAGTGTCTACTTAAAAAACAGATGTCCGGATGATGCGAGTCCAGGAATGAGAGGAGGTGTGGGATTTTGGAAGGCCCGGTGATGCCGTTGACGTTGAAAGTGGCTATGCGGAATTGTCGTTGAAACGGTCTCATTGGGGTGATTACCTCGTCAGACGAGGACCTGGCTTTGCGTTTGTTGGAATGTTGGTTCTGGCTACCCTTGTGGGCCGTGGGTGGGCTTTTAACTCTGATGGAGCGGCGGGACTTTTTCCTTGCTGCTAGATTGTTTTGATGTGGGCTTTTCCTTTTTAGTGCACTTAGGGGCGAAGACTGTTGTTGTTCCCCTGTCCATGATTCATGGCGGGGTGATGATAGTTTGTAGGTACTCGGGTACTGATTATGAGTTTGGTCTCCTGGCATCGATTCAGGGTGTGCTTGCTGGGAGGGGGTGGTGATGTCAGGGGGGTTACGAGCAGCCTTTGATGCCGGTTGAGTACACGCTGGTGTGCGTTCGGACGTTGTGCACTTTAATTGTGCTGCGGGTTTGGGATGTGTGTTGGGTGCGGTAGGTTGTTCCCTTGTGTGTGTGATGGGTTGTATGTTATACGTTGGTGGTGGCTCTGTTTGGAGGGGTTTGGGGATATAGGTGTTGATGTGATGTTCAGTTGTGGCTGTGTTTGAGCGTGTGGGCTGAAGGAGTGAGAATGTGTTGGGGGTGGCCTGAGTGGCGGGGGTTGAGAGGGAGTTGGGTGAGTTGCTTTCTGGCTGAAAAAGGGTATGTGTGGGATCCGTGGGATGTTGGGGATGTATGCTATGTTCCTGTAGTTTTGAGAGTTTCAAGTGTGAGGACTAAAATGGGGGGGGATTGATGTGTGAGAGATGTTGAGATGGAGATGGATAAGGGTGAATGTGAGTGATAGTGGTCCCGGGAGGAGAAGGTGGTGCTAAACCATCGGATGAAAAAACTCTTCCTTTGATGTTTTGACGTTGTGAGCGAGAGAATTGCATGTAGAATAGGTACTTTCCAGGTGAAGAAAAAATACTTGCAATTGAAAGCGGAGCTGTAGTCCTTGCCTGGCTCTTCAGTGCCTTGGTCTTCAGACCCCGATCGGGACAGAGTGTGGTTTTGGGCTGGGTGACAAAAGCTGTGGTTCAGGGGAACAAAAGGCAAAAACCATAGGATCAGATTGGGGTTGTAATACATCCTNAAGGTGGTGCTAAACCATCGGATGAAAAAACTCTTCCTTTGATGTTTTGTCGTTGTGAGCGAGAGAATTGCATGTAGAATAGGTACTTTCCAGGTGAAGAAAAAATACTTGCAATTGAAAGCGGAGCTGTAGTCCTTGCCTGGCTCTTCAGTGCCTTGGTCTTCAGACCCCGATCGGGACAGAGTGTGGTTTTGGGCTGGGTGACAAAAGATGTGGTTCAGGGGAACAAAAGGCAAAAACCATAGGATCAGATTGGGGTTGTAATACAACCTTAGAAGTTTTTTAGTCTTTCTCTGCAGAGACGGAGAGGGATAATGTTTCGTATATTTCATGGAGGTAGAAAGGGAGAAGGATAGTGGTTGCTGTTTTCGGAGGGCACCTTTATTGGAGAAAGGCTCCCTTTTTAGTTTAGAGTGAATTTCTACTTTGTGAGAGTCGAAGAGACAAGGGGTTGGGGGGGCTGTAAGAATGATCAAAGTGGAACTCAAAGCATGTTGTTCTCCCGGGAAAAAAACTGTCATGCGATCTGTCTAGGCTACAAAGAGAGAGTGGATTCGAGCTAGTCATCATGCTACTTGCAAGTGGTCTAGAATGCCACGCGGTTAGTCTACGTGAAAAATGTAGAGCTGGTTTGGCAGAAAGTCGGTTGGGCCAGGGCCAAAGCAGGGAGCACCAGCAGGGGGAGATGCTGGCGGAAGTGACTTGTGCAAAGCTGGAAAAACTTGCACTTGTGTTGTGTGGCCCATGTATCCGGGTAGGTATAGCCGCATGTGGGTGCCACGGGTGGCTCTGCAAAATGTACAAGTGGAGGGGTCAGAGTCAGTGCAGGACAGGCAGTGATTTGTGTTTGGATTGTTAGGATGTGTGTTGACCATACCAGAGGACATCACAGGTCGAACTTGCGCTTCAGGCTAGCCAGGTCTCCATTGATGTTGACGACCAGGTGTTCCTGGGAGGGGTTGGCAAGATATGCTGCACGGGAGGCATCGTGCGTCTCGGTGTTGATGTGATCGAAAAGCTCGTCCAGCGAGTTGCCAGAGTAGTTGCCACAGCGTGCGTAGTTGCAGACATGTTTTTCGATTTTTTTGCCTGCGTTCGAGAAAATGATGCCATTGTCCGTCTGCCACAGCGGGGAGAAAAGCGTGTTCCCGATATGGCGTTCTGCAAAAGAATAGGGGAGTTTGTGAGCATTTGTTTGGTGTGGGAGAAAAGCTTCGGTTTAGAAAACACATACCAGCATGATGGTGAACTTCAGCGATGGTGCGAACACCAGTCAGCGGGTGCGAGCGTGAGAGCGGAAACATGTTGTGGTACTCGGTGTGGTGGTTGTTGGCACAGAAGGCACAGACCAGCCCTGAGAAGTTGATCATGACTTCCTTGGTACAGTTCGGGGGCACAAATAC
>SZWC01016482.1:5249-18479 GCA_023375785.1 Penium margaritaceum | reverse complement strand
TCTCTCTCTCTCTCTCTCTCTCTCTCTCTCTCTCTCTCTCTCTCTCTCTCTCTCTCTCTCTCTTTCTCTCTCTCTCTCTCCTCGCTCCGTCAGCTTGGAAGGGGTGTGTCTGTCCTAGCCTTCGGTCTTGGGGAGTCTCTTTCCTCCTTCATAGGGATGGCTCTTCCTATTAGTCATTTTTCTTCCTCTGCATCTCTATGTGTTCCCTCCACTATCAGTGCCTTTCCTAGCCTGTCCTCTCCATCCAACTCACCGATAACCTCGTCCTCGGAGTCGTTACCAGTCCTTATGTCCTCTGCATCCTCTGAGTTGGCACCCTATAGTGCCCTAGCACAGTCCCCTACGCACTCCAATCCCATCTCACCCCCTTAGCATGTACTGCAGACCCCAAACATGCATGATACTTCTGAACCACAGCCTCAGGTTCCTCCACTCGGCTATGAGACATATACAACACTCTGTATGGGAGGAGATTCCGCAGTCTTCCTTCCAGGCTCCACAACCCTCTCAGCGGTGCTCACGCTCGAGTACATTGTCCTCCACCATTGGACACTCTGTCAGATCCACTGGTGTTGATGCACTCGGTGCCTCCCAGACTTCATAGCTCTCTCAGCGGGGCACACACTCTAGCGCATTGTCCTCCACTGCTGGACCCTCTGTCAGACCCACTGGTCTTGATGCCCTCGGCCTTGGTGTCAGTGTTTTCCACCCTAACTCAGCAGTGGACTACGCTCTCGTGACTCGTGATTTCTATAGTGCTCTTGAGTCCTCTGTTGCTAGTTATGTGGTCGCATGCTTTGCAGCCAGTGGCCTGCCTACCATCCCTCCAGAGCCTACCACAGTTCGACAAGCTCGTGAGGTAGCTGATGCTGAAATTTGGGAAAAGGCCATGTAGGAGGAGTTGAGTACCCTCAAGGAGCATGGTGTCTTTGAGCTTGTTGATCTCCCTGCAGTCTGCAAAGCTGTCTCTGCTCGCTGGGTTATACGGCAAATACTTAAACTTGATGGCAAAATTGACCGGTAGAAGGCTCGCCTCATAGCCAAAGGATTCTCTGAGATCCCTGGGATTGACTTTGACGAGACATTCACTCCGGTCGGGCGGTACACCACTGCCCGAGAGCTCCTGATTCTTGTTGTCCAACACAGCTGGGAACTGGAGGAGATGGACGTCAACAATGCCTTTTTACATGGACGACTTAACGAGGACATTTACGTGGTCCACCCACAGGGATTCACCAATGGCTCAAACAAGGTATGTTGGCTGAGTAAGGCCCTGGATGGGCTCAAACAGTCAGCGTGTTATTGGAACATGGAGATCTCCTCCACTCTTGAGAGAGGAAACCAAGTGCAGGATGCATTACTGTGAACCCTGCACTTTTCATATGTATGTCCTCAGAGCCCCTCGTGGCCAACCTCAGATGTCGTCAACGACCTGCTCATTGCCTCTTCCAGTCTCATAGTTGTTCAGTCAGTGAAGACCTTACTGTAGTCTTCATACAAGATGAAGGACCTGGATCCGGAACGGGTTTTCATTGGCATGGAACGTGAGCGTGACCATCAGCGTCACACTTTGCACGTGCACCAAGCGGCATACGTCTGTAGCCTAGGAGAGAGCTTTGCCTCCTTGCTAGCTCACACTCCCACTGCGTCCACGCCGATGACTCTAGCGGGCCAGAACCTGCTGAAGTCTCTTGATCCAACGGGAAGACTGTCAATGCCACCCATTACCTCCGTCTGATGGGATCACTCATGTATCTTGTGACCATTACCTGGGTACTCATGGCCTTCTCGGTCAACTTCTTGGTCCAGTTTTCTTAACAGCCCCGCCAGAAACACCTTGAGGCGGCACTACGTGTTATCCACTATGCACTATGCACTGTGCATGTAGGGCTGTGCTATCCCTCTCAGCCCTCTATGGTCGTTGACGGATACACAGACGGTGATTGGACACACGACACAGATGCTCGTAGTCCTATCGGCTACATCTTTCTTATTGGTGGGATGGCTATCTCTTAGAAGAGTAGAAAGCAGGGATGTGTTGCTTGAAGCTCCAGTGAGGCAGAGTACATGGCGCTTCGTGTAGGTACGCATGAGAGTGTTTGGCTGTCTTGCCTGATGTAACAGTTGCGTGCTCCCATCCGCTGCATCACCCTTCGTTGCGACAACCAAAGTGCCAAGGCAATCGCTAAGCACGATGGCATACATCACTCCCGCACCAAGCACATCAACATTGAGCATCACTTTGTAAGCGAGCGCATTGCTGCTGGAGAAGTTTAGATTGTGTAGGTCGACACTCGTCAAAAGTGTACACACTTCCTTACCAAAGCTCTAAGTAGTGGCATATTCAAAGTGGTTGTGCATGCTGTTGGTTTGCTACACACTCGTGATCCCCCTGATTGACATGGGTCTTGTGAGTTGTGTTGTTTTGTTACTTGTATCCTCTCTCATGTGTGTGTGTGGGATGTTTGTCTATTGGTCATGGGAGAGTGTTGGTTATGGGTGTAACGCAAGAAAGTGACCTCTTGACTCTACTCACACACACACACACACACATCATCACTACAAGTGATTGATCTGGATTAAAGATCTCGGGTGCAACACTGCGGCGCATCATGGAGCGCACAATGATGGCTTCACAATCAAGGGCTCAAGTGATGGTCATAGCACCAACATCAGATTTATGGAGAGCTGTCCTGAAGTGATTCAAGATTACATGCTTTATACTTTTTCATCTTGACATGGGGCACACATTCACAGGGATGCATGCACCCACATACGCTCATGGTCTATGTAGTTTGATTCTCTCTCACATGCATACATTAGAGTAGTGATGCCAAGTTGATGATCCCTCAGAACCATACATCCAGTTTACACAGGCGTGTGAGAAACCGCCTCGAGCTCGTTCGCTGCACGGTTGGGTTCGATCCATGGGTGGTGTCCGGGCCCCACGTCGAGAGCCTCGGGCGGGTGGCACGGTCAACTGGCACATATTACTTCGCCCCCTCGTGACTTACGCACTTCTTGTTTCAAGTGCATTTTACGTGGAAGTCACGTTGTCCCGATCATGGCGTCTTACCTTGCCTCATTTCTTACTTGCTTGCTTGCTCATCCTAGCAGTCAAAGCTACCTACATACAAGATGCATTTCTTTGTCGACGGGACAACTATTTCTTGGAAGAGTAGAAAATGGGAGTGCGTTGCTTGTAGCTCAAGTGAGGGCGAGTACGTGGTCCTTGGCTCAGGTACGTGTGAATGTGTGTGGCTTTGCTGCTTGTTGCAATAGTTGTGCATGTCCATTTGCTGCACCACTCTACTCTGTGACAACCAGAGCATGAAAGCAATCGCTGAGCACGACGGTATGCATCATTCTTGCATGAAGCACATCAACATAGAGCATCACTTTGTACGCGGGCGCATTGCTTGCGGAAAAGTTGAGGTTGTCTGGGTGGATACCTGTTAACAACGTGCAGACTTTTTCACCAAGGCCAGTGGCATGTTCAAGGCAATTGTGCATCCTGTTGGCCTGTTGCATTCTCATGATGCTCCTCATTGATGTTGATGCGTTCTTCCTCTACTCTTGACTTGTCGCTCCTCGCCACATAAGTGTCTGTTAGTCCCGTCCTCAAGTGTGTGTGTCCTGTTTGTCCGTGGGTCATGGGGAGTGTTGTTAATGGGGTGTGAAGATGCAAATGACCTCCAAAACTGTATCCACACACACACCATCACTGCAGGTGACTAATCCAAAGTGAAGCACTCCGACGCAAGATCGTGGGACTCCCGATGGATCACGCACTTGTGGCGCATCAACCAAGTGCATGAGTGGTGCTCGCTGTTTAGACATGTTTGAGGGCTCAGAGGCTATGGCCAACAAAAAATGCATGCTTTCCTTTCAGAAAGCATGGAGAAAATACATGGGAGAGTGCATGCACCCACATGCGCTCGTGGTTGATGTGGTTGATTGATTTTAGCCATGCATGTTGTTCGGGCTCTTGCATGTGGGTGGCTGGGTTACTGTTCCCACGGGACTGAGGATAGAGATGCCTAACAAGAGGTGGAGCGAGGGAATTAGAGTAGAATGCAAGGAGCTTGGGGCGAGAACGCCATGGACGCTAGTGTGTAAGGTTTTTGGCGAAGAAACGCACAAGTGCAAGAGTTACACAGAACAGAGGCAATCGAGGGCTTCATGCGGCTAGTGGGGTGACGAGCGGGCGAACATCGGGCCCATCCTCGCTCTCACCCCTGCCAAGCGAGGTTCGAGCCTGGACCTGCTGCACGCATTAACCTGTCAGCAAGGAAATCCAACTCCAGGCAAGAACAACCCGGTCACAATCTCCCCCCACCCAAGCAAGTGCCACTAGGAACCCTAGTTTTATCAAGAATCAATGTTATGAGAGCCTGTGGTAGGGGCAAATCTCTTTCCTGTGAGCTACGGCGTCAGCGCTGATGTCCCTCCAGCATCAGTCACCTGCGTCAGTGCAGTGGGTGTGCAACGAGGCCAGAGGTCACAACGTATCTATTGCACATAAGCCAATACTCCCCCATGACACACAGTCGACGCACACAACACAAACTGACAGGCAAACACGAGCGTCACAAGACGTGACATACAGTTGTACAAACACAGGGGACAACCATTCACATAGGATCACCACATGGACATAACAACCCAACAGTGTGTACAACTACCTTGAAAATGTTGCTACTGAGTGCCTTGGTGAGGAAGTCAGCTCTCTGTTGTCATGTGTCGACCTAGACAATCTGGACATCACCTACAAGAATGTGCTCACACACAAAATGATGCTCAACATTGATGTGTTTTGTGTGTGTGTGATGCATGTCATCGTGCTCGACAATGGCCTTGGTACTCTGGTTTTCACAGCGCAACGTGATGCAGCAGATGGGGATGCAAAGTTGCTGAAGCAAGCAACACAGCCACACACTCTCGCAGGTCCCTTCACCCAGTGCAACATACTAAACCTCACTGGAGCTGCCACGCAACCCTTCTTACCACTCTTCCATGACACGGCGGTCCCTCCAACGAGGAAGATGTAACCTATACGACTGTGACCGTCGGTGTCATGTGTCCAGTCGCTCTCTGTGTATCCATCCATGACAACCGACGGCTGTGCTCGATAGCACAGGTTGGTGCAAGCAGTGGAAAGAGCATACCTGACAACAAGCAGTGCAACCTCCATGTGTCGTGCTCGAAGAGTCTGTGAGAAGGGAGCAAGGACGTTCACAAAGAAGGCGACATCTGCCCTGGTTGTCGTAGCCAGATATATCAGTGACCAAATGACGCGAAGGTAGTCTATCACGTTGACTGCCTCCCCCAGCTTAGACACATCCAGTGTCTTCAGCAGCATCTGTCCAGATGGGGTCATGGGTGTCGACGCTGTGGGAGTGGACTCAAGCAGGAAGGTGAAAAGCTCCCCTAGGCTACAAACGTACGCAGCCTGGTGGACATAAAGTGTGCGACGAGAACGCTCGCGTTCAAGCTCCATGGCCAAGAAGACGCGGGCTGGCCCTAAGTCTTTCATCTTGTACGTTGACTGCAAGAGCGTCTTCACCGACTTGATAGTAGCCTGGCTAGGCAACGCTATCAGCAGGTCATCCATGTAGACGAGAACAACCACGAAGGGGACAGAGGGTGGAGTGAAAAAGAGAGAAGGATCCACCGTACTACCTCGGTAGCCTTCTTTTTCAAGAGTGGAGGTGATTTCTTGGTTCTAGCACCGAGGCGTCTGCATCAGGCCATAAAGGGCCTTCCGCAGTCGCCAGACTCGGTCAATACCATCGGAGAAGCCAGGTGGCTGGACCATGGAAATCTGCTCATCCAACTGTCCGTGGAGGAACGCATTGTTCACATCCATCTGCTCAAGCTCCCAGTCGTGGTGGGCCACAAGACTCAACAATGCTCTAGCTGTGGTGTATCGCTCGACTGGTGCAAACGTCTCGTCGAAGTCGACGCCTGGGACCTGGGAGAACCCCTTAGCCATGAGGCGCGCCTTGTACTTGTCGAGTGCACCATTGAGCTTGTACTTGCCCCGAAAGACCCAACAAGCATCGATGGCTTTACACCCAAGTGGCAGATCGACAAGCTCATACACCGCATGATCATCAAGGGCATTGAGCTCAACACGCATTGCAGCCTCCCACTGCTGTGCGTCGGAGGCTGCACGTGCTTGACGCACCGTGGTCGGCTAAGGGGGTAAGACAGTGGTGGCTGACGTGGCATGAAACTCGGCCATGTTACTAAAGAAAGCAGCTTCCAAGGCTCGCTTGTGCTCCGAGCAGAGGAGCGCGTAGCCAAGGGTGAAACTAGGGTGGACGACCCTAGTAGCCAAGCCCAGCGAATCCATGCCGGTAGGGTGAGCAGGGGAGTGTGCCGTCTGAGACTAAGGAGGGTGTGTTGAGGTAGTAGAAGTGCTAGAACGGTTGGGGAGCGCACTGAGATGCCACCCCCCTCGGACGAAGGGTGAGACAGGAACAGTACCAGTGGCGACATGCAGAGGTGGGTCAGGCACGCGAACGGGAGAGGCCATGGGTGAAATGGCAACCGGAGGTGTGACCGGGCTGGACGACACAGCGGGAGAAGAAGAAGACTGGGGAGAGTCGGCGATCGGAGAGGATGGTACGTTGGAGGAACTGGATGAGGACGATACGTCGAGGGAAGAGGACGCAGAGAAGGTAGGGACATGCCCCGAAGACAAGGACTGCAATGAGGGTGAGAGTTGCTGTACGGCAACAGGGACTGCCGGACCGGCAGGACCAAAATACCCCCTCAGCCGAGAGAGAGGCAGAAGGGAGGATTCTGGGGACAGGCGACCAAGATCCCGAAGGAAGACTGATTCAAAAAACAAAGCGTCGCGAGACTCGACGACACGTTGGCGGACAGGGTCCCAGAAACGCTAGGCTTTGGACTACACGGACACCCCGAGAAAGGGGCATAGACGACCACGAGGGGAAAGTTTCCCATTACGGAGATCCTTCGGCAACCAGACAGAAGCAATACTTCCCCAAACCCGAGCCTGACAAAGGTCGGCCCGATGACCATGCCAACGCTCAAGCATGGTGACAGTGCAAGGGAGGGGGTCGTGGGGAACACCGTTCCATACCGACGTCATGTAGCACTTAGCTTTGAAGGCAAAGAGTGGCGGCAGACCAGACTCAGACAGGAACGTACGGACACCGTCGGTAAGCGTCTGGTTCCAACGCTCAGAGACACCGTTCTGTTGGGGTGTGTACGGAGCGGAAGTCTCCAGACACACCCCACGAGACTCAAGGAGACGAGCGGTGGGACCAAGGAATTCGCTGCCACGGTGCCTGCGGAAGACGTGCAGGGACCGTTGACAGGCACGCTCAGCCAGAACAAGCCATGACTCAAGGACGGAACAAACATCGCTCTTCTGACGGAGCGCGAACACCCAGCGAAAGCGCGAAAAGACATCGGTAAGACATAAGACGTAGCAACCCACGTCACCAAGGAGGTCATGAGGCAAAGGCCCCATGACATCCGCATGAACACAATCAAGGGGATGGGTAGAGAGTGACTCAGAAGGAGAGAAAGAGAGCGATGCATCTTCCCTTGTGCACAGACAAGACAATCAGCAGGGCAAGGGGCAGGGAAGGTAGAGGGCGAGAGGCAGGGAGCAGGCTAGAGACGCAGCATGCTATGAATGGCATCAGTGTGGAAATGACCAAGGCGACGATGTAAGAGACGGATGAGGTCAGGAGCGAGAGAGGGTGCAACGTGAGCAAGGGCGACACTGACGACAGGAGCGGAGGGGGCGTGCAAGAGAACACGATAGTGTTTGCCGCACTTCACGCCACGGAGAACAACACGTTGGGAGGAACGAAGAGAGATAGTGCCAACACCATGGCTAGCAGTGAAGTCCATACCTTGATCATCCAGGGACGGCACGGACAGTAGGTTGAGCTCCAGCAAAGGCATATACAGAACGTCAGGTAGGTACAGGGCACCACTGGGTCCAAAGAAGCGCAAGACGCACACACCCTGAACCGACGGCAAATGACCAGACCCAGTACGAACAAAGCGGACAGAACCGACGGGGCCTAACAAGATGACGAGGACCGCACGGACGTCATGTGGTGGGTCACCCCAGAGTCAAGGACCCAGAGGTCACTGGACACACAGACAGAGGGCAGCACACTAGACGTGGCGACAGTGCCAACGGAGGACGGAGACAAGATACGAAGGGAGAGACAACGAGGAAGGAAGTCAGACTGCCAACGCTCAATCCACGGGACAGACTCACACAAGGCACCCATAACGTGACCAGAAGGATCCCCACGAAGGACACTGCCAGTCTGACACAAAAGACCTCTAGCCAACGGTGCAACACCCTCACCTCCCTGATTGCGAAAGCGGAGAAGCTAAAGGAGGGACTGCTCAAGGTGGCACTCCCGATCACCACGATCACCATCCACAGATGCCTGCAGAGCTGGAGTAGACGCGCCGGAGGAAGGCGGGAACCACGGTGGAGTGGTGTAGGCAGAGGACAGGGGACCAGCATACGTAGGGTTGAGAAAAGAAGTCATGCTGGCGAGGCGCAGGAAGAGTGGCAACAGCAGTAGTGTTGCCAGTGGGCGTAGCAGGAGAAGTGATGGAAGAAGAAGAGGTGCTTGAAGGAGGAGTGGGGTTGGTCCCAACAGACGCAGCGGGGAGGCGACGCAACACTATGGCGACCTCATCAGCAAAAGTGGCCCGATTGTCCTCAGCGAGCTTGAGATGGTCCTCAGCCTCCTGCTGAGCCTCGCGAGCGAGGCCAGCTGGCACTGAAGAGTCGCTATGACTGACTCGTCATCACGAAGCATGGTGACGACGGAGGGGCCCTGCAGAAAATTTTTGGCAGAGTTTCCCCTGCCCCAATAGGCGTGGGAAAACTGGGAGTGCCTTAGGCACGTTGGATGTGCTGCAGGACATCCCGACCCAAGGCACACAACCAAGCCATAGCAAAGGAGAGAGACGACGTGCAGGCAGGAGACAGAGAAAGATACCAAAAGCCCTCACAAGAGGCGAGGTGGGCTACGTAAAAAGGCAAGGAGTGGTGCGATAATGGAAGCAGCTGCACCGGACAGAAAAGAGTGAAGGGATGCAGCTGGTACCACTTGGGCCAGAACACCTATGGTGAAGGCAGCACCCACAGTAGGTAGAACTGCTGCTGCAGAGATGGCTACTGCTGCGAGGATGGTGATGTCGGAGGGTGCAGATGCGGCAGATGCAACAGCAACGACTGTGGAGGTACAGATGGCTGAGGCGGCTGTAGACACAGCAGAGGCTACAGAAGCTGTCGAGGAAGCCACAGCTACTGCGGCTACGGCTAACTGCGTCCCAATAACTGCCGCTGCCACACCTATGGGTCCAGCTGCTACTTTGGCCTCAGTGTATGACTCCACAGCACGTCCCGTGGACGTTGAGGCAGGGGCGCGTGCTGCGTGGGCTGCTGCGGCAAATGTGGCAGCAGCTGCAGCGGCGGCGTCTATCACGGCGCAAGCGGCTCACGTGAGCTTATGTGCAAGCTCTACTGTATCTCAACGCACAGTGGAGTACAAAGACGAGGGAGCGGAGTTGTGCAGCGGCTCGACCCCCCCAGAGGAAGCATGGTGAATGGGGTTTACCTAGCTTTGTGATGCAGCCCGAGACAAAGATGGGGCGTCCTCGGCCGCGTGCACGTCGTCTCTCCGGCGACTCGACTGGTGCGCCGGCCGCTCAACGTGGTCCTCACCAGGAGATGCCACACCCGGCAGCTCCGAGGAAGCCAGCTTGGCACCTTGCACCACTGCAGTGGTGCGTGCACGGCGGTGGTAGATGCTGCTGCTGCTGTCGCGTTCAAGAGTGGCACGACTCCCACTGTCCCTACTGCGTGGCAGCTGCTGATCTGTTGCTTGCGGCTGCCAATGCTAGCTGCAGCCGCGGGCGATGCAGCTGCTGTCGCGGTGTAGATGGCGGTGCTGCCGGCCGGCAATGAGGCTTGCTGCTTTGACAGCCCGGGCCGTGGGGTATGGCCGTAGACATGGCCGCTGCAGCTAACGCTACAGCACTTGTAAGTGCTCCTGCAGTACCGCCTCTGCTGCTGCTCTACGTTACTGATGCAGCCGCTGCTACTGTTGTTGCTGCTGCTGCTGCTGTTGCTTCTACTGCTCCTGTTGCTGCTGGTGGTGCTGCTACTGCTGCTCTTGCTGTTGCTGCTGCTGGTGCTGCAGTTGGGGATGATGACGGGGGCACCGTGGCTGCTGTTCCTCCTCCGTCATCAATGCCGATGTGAGGGCAACCGCCACTGCAGCCTCTTCTGCCGCTGCTCCTCCTCCCTGCTTTGCAGCTTCCGCCTCTCTGATCGCTCGATTATGCCGCCTTGCTACGATTGGAGTTGGCTGCGGCTGCAGACGCCGTTTTCGGCATGGCGGTGGCTGCTAGTGCCGTAGTTGCAGCTGCCTTGCGGTTGGTGCTGCAGGTTGGTGCCGACGGGACATCCACAAGTGCCGATGGCAAGATTGCCAGTGCGGCCGTGACGTGAGCAGCAGCGGGTTGGTCAAATGTAGCCAATCCCGCTCCTGTGAGAGTTGCGGCTGCCTTGCCTGTCGCAGCCACAGCAGCTGGGGTTGCCTCAGCTGCTGTTGTAGCACTTGCCGTCAGTGTTGTGGTTGCCGCTTCCGATCTGACCGCGGCTGTAGCTACTATTGACGAAGTAGCTGCTACGGCTGCTCGTACGTGATCAGCAGAAAGAGTAGCCGCTGGAGCAGGTGGATGAGTATACCTGCGCGTAGAGGCAGCAGCCCGAGCTCGGCCCTAACTGTGGCTATGGCTAGAACTGCCGGTAGTTGGCTAGAGTGCCGGCAGAAGCGTAGATGGCGGCGGGAGGGGGTGCCGCCAAGGATCGCGAGGGTGAACCGAGAGGAGGATCCCTCTCTTCCTCACTCCGCTCTGATTCCAGAGGATAGAGACGCCTAACAAGAGATGGAGCGAGGGAAGTATAGTAGAATGCAAGGAGCTTGGGGCGAGAACGCCATGGACGCTAGTGTGTAAGGTTTTTGGCGAAGAAACGCACAAGTCCAAGAGTTACACAGAATAGAGGCAATCGAGGGCTTCAAGCGACGGGTGGGGTGACGAGCGGGCGAACAGCGGGCTCATCCTCGCTCTCACCCCTGCCAAGCGAGGTTCGAGCCTGGACCTGCTGCACGCATTAGCCTGTCAACAAGGAAACCCAATTCCAGGCGAGAACAACCCGGCCACAATCTCCCCCCACCCAAGCAAGTGCCACTAGGAACCCTAGTTTCATCAAGAATCAATGTCGTGAGAGCCTCTGGTAGGGGAAAATCTCGATCTTGTGAGTGGCTCTGGATTGTCTTCTCTGCACGCCCACGAGTCACCACCACTTGAGCTACGGCGTCAGCGCCGATGTCCCTCCAGCATCAGTCACCTACGTCAGTGCGGTGGGTGTGCAGCGAGGCCAGAGGTCACAATGTGTCGGTGGCACATAAACCAACAGGGACCACACTTATGAGACACGGAACCCGACCTATTGGCAGCATGCCGAGAGGACCCCACACAATCCACTCGCTTGGGTGGCTTGGTCGAATGGCATCGACAACCTCGCTGCCGTAACTTACCTTACTTACTCGCAAACCTGCGAAAGAACCTACGTGCCGGTTGCTTCAATCCATTGCACATACCTGTATTGACTTTGACTTTCGCTCAAAATAAGTACTTCAATTCGTCCATGTGTGCCCTAACTAACTTTCCATCGCATGGGAAGAATCGTATGGGAGGAACACCTTTGAAATTCGAGCTGGACAAATGTTCTCCGCCTAATGTGCTTCCATTCAATGCATTCTCAAAATCTCGGCTCAAAAACTTGTTCACTACCACGAGGTGGTCGTACAAGGTTAGGTTCGTTTGGCATAACCGACTCAGCAGCAGCACAACAGTTGCTCGCTATTCGGGCTTCAAAGGTGGGACACGGCGATGTACACTCTCAAGGACGTAATTGATGGGTGGAAGTCAGTCCTCCTCCTTGCTTTGTGAAAGGGGATAGGAGACCATGCCCACAATTGAAGTAGCACTAAATTCCAATTGAGAATTTCAGTGAATCTGAGTGCCCCCATGCCATTGCATGTTTGCATTGTCACACAGCTGAGCTCAAGCAACTACTAGCACATACAATGGTTTTGAGAACAGATGACAGAGACAGAGCCCTCATCAGACTTGCATATGTGAAAGAGTGTTAACGAAAGTCCAGACCTGGATCCTCACAATACTGGTGGTAGTTTCCTCGTCTACTTCTTCTTGTGGTGGACAGAGTACACCACATCTCATCTGTACAACATGTACATGTGTGCAATGTTCTAATCAAGGGCTAGGATGCCACCCTTGGCCAGTTGCTGTCTGGTTCTGGAGGCAAAACCTACTTCATGTCTGGGTCACCTCTCCGAAGACATTTCCACAGAGAAGTTATAGCAAGCCAGGTGACGGCAGCTACAGGGACTGAGCAAAAAGCTTGGCTGAAATGCAATGAGCCACAGGGAAACCCTTCCGCATGCTTGCACTGACAGCACCTTTGATCCGCCTACAAGCGTGAAACAGGAGTGGGTCCTCGACTGTTGGCGTCACCAGTCGACAGGGAAAGGGGCTTGACACACCCTCCACTGCTGCTGCCCGCGCCTGCACCTGGTGCAGCTGCAGCTGCGGCTGCTGTCTCCTCTTCGCTGGCTGGCACTGACGGCGGCACGTCGATGGCTGGCGAGCAGTTGAAGAAACCGTGCGGCTGCAGCCCATCGCACATAGGACACCATGCACGCATGGAAACACGCCACGCACATAGGACACCACGCACGCATGGAAACACGCCACGCACTCGCAACAGGCAC
Source organism: Penium margaritaceum (assembly GCA_023375785.1). Classification (NCBI taxonomy): domain Eukaryota; kingdom Viridiplantae; phylum Streptophyta; class Zygnematophyceae; order Desmidiales; family Peniaceae; genus Penium; species Penium margaritaceum. The sequence goes on along the minus strand of SZWC01016482.1, from coordinate 5,595 downwards.
ACAAGCCACAGAGGAACTCTGAGGCACTTTCAAGATGGCCGGTGCGATGGAAAAGGCTGGTCTGTTTCCAAGGTGGACGCGGGGACATCCTGAGAGAGGACAAAGAAGAGGACAGAGAAGAGGCCTAAGCATGATCATTCCAAACAAACGAGGGGCAGGCACTAGACACCACGATGTCCATGCACACACGAAAAGACGGACACTCACCGCGAGGGAGAAGCCTATGTACTCGCACGGCATGACCGGCCAGTCTTCCAGCCTTGGCACATGGGTCAGCCCAAACACGTACCTGCCACCCCAAAGGCCGTCATGAAATGAGCGAGAGGGAGAGAGAGAGAGAGAGAGA
>SZWC01016481.1:0-40000 GCA_023375785.1 Penium margaritaceum | reverse complement strand
CTCTCTCCCCCCCCCCTCTCCCTCTCTTTCTCTCATTTTTTGTGCATTTACGATGTCACTTTTTCTCTACTTGAGTGACTGTAGCGGGAGGGCCGGTTTGGCCCTCCCTCCTCGCTGAAGCGAGGGGTGGTTGCGTACCACCCCTCGCGTCAGCGAGGGCTGGCCGACGGCCAGCACTTTGCTGGCTGCTGGCCAGCTGGCTGCCGGCCGGCTGGACGGCCGGCGGCCAGCCTAGTGACCGGCAGGCCACCAGCCAGCCAGCCGCCAGCCGCCGATCGCGGCCTCAGCCCGATCGGAGGCTGAGGGGCCACGAGGGCCTCGAGGGCGAGGCTTCGTGGCCTCGTGCCCTCCCCCCCTCGCCCTTCTTGCAAGAGAGCAAGCGAGGATGAGGGATAGGTGGAGTGAGGGTGAGAGCGAGGAACGAGGGAAGCGCGCGAGAGAAGTCGGCGCAAAGTCGCTGATCGTGCCTCGCACGCGACGATTTTGCGCCAACGCGTCAAAAACAAAACTCGAGTTCGTTTAGAATGAACTATGAGTTTTGAAACCGGAAAACTTGTGTGAATGGAGGAGTTTGAGGTGAAACCCCCGATTTGGGTCCCTAAACCAAGGGTAAGATGGAAACGGAAACGGGCCTCCAGAGACACGAGATAATTTATGACGATCGCCCCTCCGTCCTGCGAATGGGGTAAACCCCTGACGCGGACTGAGAACGCCATTTTGCGAACTCCGACGACGACTTCAGAGCAGGAGCTGGAGACACGGCTCGTTACGGTGACCTTGAGGCAGGAAAAAAACAAAGACGAGCTTGTCCGCCTTGCTTCTGTTCTTTGAGCATGCCACGCACTGTACAATTGGTCACGCGCAATTTTATGTGCGTAACCATCGCACGGTGCGCACAATTTAGGGGCGCACAAGGAAGACCAAGTATCTCACTGTTCATTATGCACATCAAACCAACGAATGGGCACTCACGAAGACTGTACACGTTACCGCCTGTTCCATTGTGAGCATAGTGGTTGTGCGCACAGTGGGACAGGCAGCACCTGGTAAGTATCTTGGTGTCTTCTATTGAGTAAAGGGTACTATTTAAGGAAAAACAGACTTGGATGTTTGTGTTGCATTTCTAATGAACGATTTGCAACGAAGTATAGGTAAACATCACGAAACATGTCTCTGGAAATATTATCTTAGCCGTTAGGTTGTCACATCGAACAACATGTTACGTGTTTTGGACTCCCATGTTCTCCATCATCAATTCCAGTATACCTCGTTGCAAATCAATCACAAAATGAAGTTGTCAACTAATAGAGGAAAAACCAGATGTAATGTCACCATTGAGCAAACATACTTGTTCCTCATCGTTTCATTCGGATAATCTTACAACTATGTCTTACCTCCATTGCTTTCAAGCATTGGCAATGAGTAAGAAAAAAGAAGGCCTCGCTTTCACGATGTCAATGTCCAATGCCTTGTGTGAACGATGGCGCATGTTTTTCATGCGCACAACCATTGCACCGTCGCCACCCTTCATTATGCGCAGAAAATTGTGCGTACAGTGGAGGATGGCGACTCCTAGATACCTGTAGATTTACTCCAAGGAGGTATTTTTTCCTCTAATTGATATTAGAGGTGTTTTCCTATTTTACAAATAGGACCATCCACAAGATGTCATTTGCTTTTGCACCATTCACAAGATGCCCTTTTCTATTCTACCTGATAAAACTTGTTCATAGCCACTTGTCCAAGGGAAAAGACATAGTTGGATCTAATGGCTTGGTGTTGTACGTAACAAATTCACTTTTAAGATATGGAGTGCATACCCTCTTCGAAAATGTTCTCCAAACAAAGAGTTTTGGAGATGCATCGACGAAAACATTTCATAGACACTTGTCTCTTCATACACAGGCCCAATTGTCAATCCCAATATGTTAAGATCAAACAACCCTTGTGTTTTTTTGCCTGTTTGGTCGACTTTAGTCAAAGATTTTGCTTTGTTTTGTTGGATTGAGCGATAACTGCACTTAGTTACTGCTTGAGAATGATGCAGACGGCACTCCAACCGGAGGCTTTGTGAGGATTTTACGCGTTTTTCCGTGAATCTACCAGGTGTGGCTCAGGTGAGAATCTTGACGAAGAAGTTCCAGATTTTGTCCGGAGTGCAGCCTTAAAGGGTCTTAAAGGTGATTCATGGACAAGCATGTGCATGTTGATGGCACATGCTACTTGTAGCACAGACGTGCAGAGTGCTGCACAGGCACTCAAGTCAAGAGGGGCTTCTGATGACTGGACAGGCAGCATGCAGCCTCAACAAGAGGCCTGCACAGTACCACCTCAATCATGCAAGAAGCCCAAGCCCTTAGATCTTCATTGATCGAACTAGTGCAAGCTTCAAGTGGATCCTCATCGACGGGCTTGATATTGTAGCATGGTAACATCAACAATCCTGAAAGGAAGGCCTGATGAGCGAGCAACGTTCAGGTGAAGTTTCACGTGAAGAGCTGATGAAGCTTCCCCATGGAGTAGCAGAGGTACCAGTAAGAGCCCAGAACTAAAGGGAGCTTCCACTAGATGGAAATTTCTCTAGAGTAAGGCAGAGGTGAAAACAGACTTGAACGACCTGAAGGAAGCTTCTCGTTCAGGTGGTCAACTTGCCAGAACCTCAAGTGTAAAAGGCAAAGGTCCTGCCACTTCTCAGCATCCCAACATCCCAGCATCGTCAGTATCATCTCCAAAAGATCTCTCTCCAAACCATGAGCAAGGCTTCATGCCTTAGCACCGAAGCACCTTCAACCAAGATGTTGTTAGAGTTCCTCTCAAGAACCCTATAAGCCTGGCACTTGCGTGCCAGCCTGGGTGGAGGAAGATGCTGGTGATCCCTCTAGTATCCTTGTAAGCCTCGCAAGCTCTGCTAGCCTGGGAGGAGGTCAATCTCTCCAAGACCCCAGTAAGCCTGGTAAGGCCTGCCAGCCTGGGAGGAGGACGCCTTGACATCCTAAAGGCCTTTCACTGTTGCGACGGTGGTTGTGCCGAAACCCTTGCTTTGACGGCCTCGACGGCCTAGCAAGGGGTTGCACCCCAGTTTAGGGCCAAGATTTTTGTCAGAGAGCAATGTATAGCTGTTTGTAAGTCTGTTGTTCCTTGTACAATACTTGTACTTTAAAGATGATTCAACTCCACAGTTCTTGCTTCCGCGGATTTCTCAACCAAGCGTACAAGGCATGCTTGCTGGGCATCAACGATCCTACGATAGCAGGGGACCCGCTTGTTGCATCAAAGCACGTGGTGGCTTTGTTGCTGCAAGCTCACAAAAATCGAACATGGTTTCAGAGCTGTAGGTTAATAGCGCTTGCAAGAGCATTAGCAACAGTAGCTACAGCATGGAGGGAAGACAATGTTCGTCCTTCCTCATGAGGTGCAGTGTAGACGTCGGATGTGGCGCTCAAGCTGCAGAAGTCGAGAAGAGCACAATGGAGAGAAAGACCAATAGTGATCATGCTGCACCATCTCACAATCCATCAGTGCATCGAAATCTGCCCACGAGGTTAAGAGACTACTTCTATGTGGCAGAGCTAACGCAAGGAGCTGAAGAGCGAAGGCATTTGGCTGAAGAAGCGGTACACATGCTTCAATGAAAAACAATACGTCAAGCTGTTGAGCATGCAATAGTCGTAGCGGACTATGTCGGAGGTGGACACGTTCTCCACCAGTCCCTTACAAGCGCTCAACCAGAGAGAAAGGGGCGCCATGTCGCAGACCATGCACTTCGCCAAGCTGTTGAGGCACAACACTTGGCTATTGAGGCACAACGTATGGCACAATAAGAAGCCGCAGCACGTCAAGCTGTGGAGCAAGAGAGGAAGGCGCTGAGGCAACAGATTGCCGCTCAAGAGCTCCTACGTCAACAAGGGCAGCTTACCCATGCAGCTCAAGCATCGCAGACGCAGCAGCTACAACAGTTACATGCGGCTCAAGCAGTCCAAATTGCACAACTTCAGCAGCAACTGGCATGGACTAAGCAACAACAGCTTCAGCAGCTTCAACAACAACAGTTTCAGCATGAGCAGCAACAACAATAGTATATGTAGTGGCAACAAGGTTCACAAGCATTGTCTGCACGAGTGCCTCAAGCCAACCCTCCTCCAATCGTGCAACCAGCCATGTCGCCACAGGTGCAGTCGTCAGCACAACCACAAGGAGGCATGCCACAGTCGTTTGTGGCTCGGCAGCCACAACCTGCTTTGATGGTGCTACCCATGGCACACTACCAGCAGTTGCACCAAGCACCAGTGCTGCCACCCTTTGCAGCAAAACCAGCACCAGTCCATGTGGGGGCATCACTACCACCACATGTGACGTAATGTACGACACAAGGCTTTGTGCCAGTCCCACAAGCGACTACACAAAGCAAGGCGTATCAAGGCCATGAGGATAATGTGGCCCAAGCATTAGGGTCGCCAATTCCTGTCCTCCAAAAGGCAATGGGAGGAAGTGCATCAGAGCATGGAAGCTTAGTGTGCTGCCAACAGATCGTCGTCCAAGAGCTTTGGTGCCAAGAAAAGCAACACATGTACTTGAAAGGCACCACTCACACAAGTGTTGTACATCCAGCTCGTCAAGCTCTCAAAATGAGCCACGAGCAAAAATAGTACAGAGAAATGAGCTTCATATCTCTGGGCATGGCGACAAGCAGCCAATGCAAGCAACAACATGGTGGTAGCAGCAAGTCGACTTACCACCATCTACGTGTAGATTGGCGGTACCACGACGACCACAACAAGGTTGTGTACCTTGGCAGCACCACAGCTTCAACCTTTTGCATCTACACTGTCCTTTATCTGGCACACATTGGAGAGCAGAGGAAGGAATGTAAGAAGTGGAAGAAAAAGGAGGGGAAGTCCATAAAATCATTGAGGAGTCAAGGAGAAAGAGCTCCTATAGCAGCAGACGTCCCCAACACGTAGCAGTGAAAGCAACACTAGTAGCTACGTAAAGAAGGCTTTGGGTAGCAGCCCATAGTAGCTGAAAAACCTCACGGCTACACCTCATGGCTTAGAGGGTGTATGTGGGGCAATGGGACTCGAATCAGCTAGGTTGGGAGCATCCATGGCAACCTGTCCAAAGGAGTAGCTCTGACAACGGCACACAAGCCAGCAGCAGCACTCATAAGCTGTGTTGCTCTCGTTGCTCGTTGTAGGAGCCCTACAATGACAACGTAGCAACGTTCTACAATGTTGTTGCTACGTTGTGTTGTTGGGCCAATAGTGACCCCGTGTTGTCGAAAACGGGAATTTTGCCACACACACCCCTAGCACTTTGGAAAACGAGAAAAACAAAGGGACCAAAAAATCGACCCAGGAGCCGACTCACTCATTCTCGGTGTCGAAATTGTTAGATATTGCTACAGTTGCTGCTGTGGCATGCGCTGCATGCCTGGCATGCTTGCATGGTACACGTCAGCTGTTGTAGCCCATGTATTGGTTGCTCAGGGTAGAAGTGAAGTGAACGAACAAATAGCTGCTTGCATTCTATCGATTGCAATCTACAGCTGGACGCCCTTCCGCCGTTCCGCTCATTTCATCCACGAAGATTTTCATACATTTTTTTAGGATTCGAAAACGGGTTTCAACATATGGTATGTAACATTGCTGCTTTGATACACTCCATGTTTCATTCTAACCGAAGGTTTGGAAAAAAAAAAAACTAAGTTCGCGCTCTCCCACGTTCCTTGGATTTCTCAAAAGTGGATGGACATGCATCGCTATTGTGGATGCCACATCGATCATCGGTGAAGCTTGTACGGCCACGATACTGTCATGCAATCATTGCCGTCAGCGTCGCGTCGATCGGTGAAGCGTGATGTGTTGCACTGCTGCACCTGCGTGTCAGTGGAAGCGGCCTGTTGTTCGGACGGGCTGAAAGGGCTTTGTTGGGAGTAAGGCAGTGCCCTTCTCTTCACCGTCAGTGTCGCACAACAAGTGTTATTTGGCACTTGGTGTGCCGACAACCTCTCACGCTGGCAAGCCATCAGACCCCGTCATCCTGACTGCCCTCCACAGGAGCCTCAAGTGATGCAGGGACCATCCACTCCCCCAATCCATCCTCTGTCACCGAGCCATTTGATGCCTCCCGATGGAATCCTCCACGGAAGCGTCAGGTCTCGGGGGACTACCTGACGAAAGAACTCAGCAAGCACTGCGATCCATACCCGACCAAGTCCAAGAAGACAGGGTGGAGGTGGGGTTCATGCGGCACCATCAAGTGTGGCTACTGCGACCGTATCCGCGGTCACTTCGTTGGAGACAGCAACAGCATTGGAAAGTGCCCCCATGTTCCACCAACGTGCCGAGACGTGCTTGGCCTAGAGCGCAAGCAGCCACCGCCGGTCGGATGGAACCCGCACAAAGAACTTCTGTAAAAGGGGCTCGGGCGAGAGTGGGGTACCAAAGACAAGCCCGTCGTGTGGGTCAAACTGTGGGAGAAACTGGAGAAGCAGACAATGGCAGCAGCACAATGGGGTGACCTTGGAACCAGACAATGACAACATCAAGGAGCTGTAGCAGCTGCGTGCATACTGCTTGTTTGGAGCAGTCAGAGAACAGTGAAAGCAACGAGAGCTGGTTCTGGATGTTTTCAAGGAAGCAACTTACTTTGCTACTTTGTTGGGACTGAAATAGGTTAGGTAAGATGTCTGACCGTAATCAGTCCTCTGTTTTAAGCTGGCGCAAAAGGCTATTACAAGACGCAGCCAAGAGATTTGGTGAAAAAAAAGATGGAGGGGGAGAAATCACTCGCTCGCACGAGCGAAACAGGACATCCGGGAAAGAAACAAAAAAGGAGAAGGAAGCCGCTTGCATTCGCGAGCGAAACGGATCCTTGTCCATGCCAGCTCAGCGGCTGGCTGATGAGCAAGGGGGAGGGGGAGGTCCGTGTTGGATGCCTCTAGCTCGTCGCGATGGCGAGCTGGGCTGACGGGTACTGCCGTGACAGCAAGCTCAACCGTAGTAGGGCCCCTGCCGCGACGGCGGCTTTGACAGCAGCAAAGCCCTGCTGCGTCGGCAAGGCTGCTCGCGAAGCCCCAGGATGGCGGTGGAGAGCAAGGGGGAGGCCCTTGCTGCTCGCACGGTGGGCCCACACAAGCAGGCCTGAATAGTGCAAGATGACGAAAAGAGGAGAAAAGAAAAGAAGAAGGAAAGCTGCTTACGACTAGTTGGCATGGCCTCCACGCTTGCCAAGAGGAGCTGGCGAGGAATCCCCGGCCAACCGGGAAGGAAAAGACAAAAAACAGGGAGGAACTGTTGGTCAGCGAGGAGCCAGCTGGCTGAGACTAGAAGAGGAGCAATAGGGGGAGCTAACTGAGGTTGCATCTGTGACTAAGGCAGCAACCTTTTATACTCTCTCATGCCAAAGCTCACATCGGCGTTCTGAGCAGCGGTCCCAACAGTTGGTCATAAAAGTGGTCCCGCCATGCAGTCGCCACCTCATATGACACATCCTTGACCTGGTGCATGTGGGGCAAGGTGCATGTAACCGGAGAGTTGCTTCACCAACAAGCAACTACAAAAGACCAAACCAGGGAGGTGGCACCAACCTCACCCAAACCGTTTTTTGCACTTATCCATGTACTCAAAATCTAAAAACGCCTTTCGAGAGTCCCAAAAGTGCCTAAATGAACCAAGAAGAAGTGGTGCTCAAATTATACAAGCGACAGGGTCATAAAAATTAATGAAGGAGCCAGATCACCCACATGCAGCCAAGAAGCAGCAACCGAGTGCCTAAACGGCTCCAACGGCCTTGTTCATCCTCTTCTACCCTCTTGAAAAATGGTTTACGTGCATAGAATTCATCAGCACAAATATCAAGGGGGGGGGGGTTGGAGTGAGCAATAACTGTGCTGATATACTGCTTGAGCATGATGCAGATGACACTCCAACAAGAGGCTATGAGAGGATTTTACGATTTTGTTTCCGTGAATCTACCGGGTGTGGCTTGACTGAGAATCTTGATGGAGAAGTTCTAGATTTTCTTTGGAGAGAAGCCTTAAAGGGTGTGAAAGGTGCTTTATGGATAAGCATGCGCATGATGAGAGCGCATGCTAATGGTAGCACAGACCTGCATAGTGCTGCACAGGTACTCATGTCAAGAGGGGCTTTTGATGACTGGACAAGCAGCATATAGCCTCAAAAAGAGGCCTGTACAGCACCACCTCAATCATGCAGCAAGCCCAAGCCCTTGGAACTTCCTGGGTCGATCTGGTGCAAGCTTCAGGTGAATCATGATCGACCGGCTTGATGTTGCAGCATGGTAACATCAACGATCCTGAGAGGAAGGCCTGTAGAGCAAGAAACCTTCAGGTGAAGTTTCACATGAAGACCTGATGAAGCTTCCTCAAGGAGGAAGCTTCCCCCTGTAGCAGGACAGGTGCCGGTTAGAGCCCAGAATGGAAGGAAACTTCCACTGGATGGAAAATTCTCCAGAGTATGGCATAGGTGGCAGCACACCTGAACAACCTGAAAGAAGCTTCTCGTTCCGGTGGTCAACTTACCAGAACCTCAAGCATAAAAGGCAAAGGTCCTGCCACTTCTCAGCATCCCAGCATCCCAGCATCCTAGCATCCCAGCATCATCAGTATCATCTCCAATATCACTATCTCTAGTGTAATCCCCGGAAGATCTGTCTCCAAACTATGAGCAAGGCTTCATGCCTTAGTGCAGGAGTACCTTCAACAAAGATGCAGTTGGAGCTCCTCCCTAGACCCCCGTGAGCCTGGCACTTGCGTGCCAGCCTGGGTGGAGGACGATGTTGGTGATCCCTCCAGGATCCTTCTAATCCTCGCAAGCTCTGCCAACCTGGGAGGAGGTTAATCCCTCTAAGACCCCAGTGAGCCTGGTAAAGCCTGCCAGCCTGGGAGGAGGACGCCCTGACATCCTAAAGGCCTTTCACTATTGCAACGGTGGCTATGGCGAGACCCTTGCTTTGACGGCCTTGACGGCCTAGCAAGGCGTTGCGCCCCAGTTTAGGACCAGGAATTCTGTCAGAGAGCAATGCAAAGCTTTTTGTACATCTGTTGTTCCTTGTACAATACTTGTACTTTTAACATGATTCAACTCCACACTTTTTGCTTCTGCTGATTTCTCAACCAAGTGTGCAAGGCATTCTTGTTGGGCATAAAAGATCCTACGACAGCAGGGGACCCCCTTGCTGCATTAGAGCACTTGGTGGCTTTGTCGCTGCATGGTCACCAAAATCCAACATGTTTGAGTTACCTCGAGCTAGAAAAACCAAGTGGGGTCGAAGTCGTCATCCTTGCTTCCGTTCTTCCAGCGATTGTGAACAACGTGACTAGTCATGCAGATTGTGTTAAGGAAATCAACCATCACACTTTGTGTAAGAAGGAGGGACGCACAATGAAGAGTGTTGTCCCGCGGACTGCTTTGCTTGTTTGTGTAACGAACGAGCGGAACAGTCCTCAATTGGGTGAATAGGCCCAAGGCCGCCATTTGAGGACTTTTTTTGCTCACGCAGAGCGTAAACAAGCACAAACGCAATCGTGGACGGCCATGGTCATGACATTGTGTTGTACACAAAAGCCGATCGGCCACACATCCGAAGACAAAAAACAAAAATTGATAACTAAACACTCGTAGTGGTTCTTAAACGAGAAACGTGAGCACTTGTCAATCAAAAAGAAGTGTTGGAGATTTGGTCATGTAAACAAACAGTGAACATGGATTGAAATAGAAGGTCATGTGAAAATAATAAAACGTAAAGGGAAAGATGTTGCATGCGCACTTCCACAGAATAATTGCTATTGGTCCGGTGTAGTGCAAATTTCTTCTCAATAGGGGATGCGGTGCGCATGATGGCATGCGCTGCACAAAGAGTGGGTTTAGCATGTTCTTTTTTTGTTAAGTGAGTAGCAAATGCATTTGTGCGAAAATGGACAAAAGAACCTTTGGAGGCCCAAACAGTGGGTACAGCGGAAATGTGCCATTTTTTTCTGCGGTGAAATAGTTTTCTTCAATGAAGTGGGCTTGGGCAACTATAGGAGGTTGGCTGTCCGAATAAATGTTTTGTGTACCAAATCGTGGTAAGTGTCTGAAATGAAAATGTAGGTCTGTGTATAAGACAAAAAGAGTAGTATCTTGATTCTAATTGATGGAACACAGATCATAATCATACATTACAGATGTTATACACTTGTGTAACATATGAGAAGGTTTTATGATAGTGTAATGGAGTAGTTGTGGTTTCCTCCCGGGCATATCCCTTCCTGCGGCCGCCATTCATCGAGAACAAGCAGAAACTTGTTTGCGGTGTGATCAAGGTGATGCTCTGCACACATGCGGATGAAGTATTTTTCTGGCACCATGTGGAACCACTGCTTCGTTGTCTCCACGCTGTCCCAGTGATCTTTCGTGTGCGTGAAATGGCACTGGCTTGTTTGGAGGGCGATGTTGGTCTTGACACCAGCGTGGTGGCAGGCGGACGTTTTGCCAGTCCAGATGACTTGCAATAGGAAAACGTCGCCGTCCATGGCACATACAACGAGGCAAGTCATCTGCCTCTCGTCCTCTTTCTTGCACACCTTGACTTCATCCGTGTGTTTTGGCGCATATGTGTAGCGAGGCATGAGGACGAGGTGGACGTCAGAATCATCGGCATTCACCAGGAGGCATGGCGGGATGGCATGCAGCTTGATGTAGAAGGCGGCGCGGTGGTGCATGGCTAGCGCACAGAGCTCCCAATCTGGCAGGAGCTTCTTTGAGGCCATTTTCCCTCAGCACCATGTCCACTGAAGCCCTTTAGCGACAGATTTGCGGCAGCAGCTTCTTCTGAACAGCTCCGCCGTGAGCTTCCCGTCCAGCTCATCCATGCCACAGTCGCGCATGACGGCCTGGACCTTCTCCTTGATCTTTGTGCTACAAAGCGGGACTTCCCTCTCTTGCATTGCTTCAAGTGAGCATAACACCTCCCCTTTTCTTGTTGAGTGGTCGGCAAAGAAACCCTTCTTCCCTAAGCTTCCTTGGATACGCGGGGCGGTGTGAGCTGCTTTGTCCTTTGGCTTGTTGCCCTAAGCGATGAGCGCTAGATCGTAGTGCGGCTTCAACACCTTGTCGCATGGCTTGTACCAGCCCTGCAGTGGGTTGAACGATAGCTTCTCCTACACCGATCGTGAACTCAGAGTGCGGAACACATTGCGGAGGAGATTCATGGCTTTGTGGATTGATACACCATGATGCATGACAGTAACATGGATGATGGGGAACCAGTCCATGTAGGACACTCTTTTGCTGCTACCTGCCGTCGAAGAGGATGACGATGACATGGACTTTGTGAGATACAGAGCCGTATCGTTGTAGTCATCCATGTCAGCATCAGTAGCATCGTCGTCATTGGCATCCAGCTTGGCGATGAGCTGTGCAAAGATCTGCTTCCCTGTGACATCCCACTTGGACAATTACCCTACCGAAAGCACTCCATGCATTGCTGCATCGATGTCGTCAAAAGTGGCAGCCGTTCCGCCTTCGTCGTTGGCATGCCTCGCATCATTTTCAACCACTGTACACCATGTACTCTAGAAATACCTGAGCTATGTCATCTGCGCTCATTGTGTCACGTGTCGTGATGACACGTGACTTCTTGCTCAAGAGATCCACCACCAACGACACCATATTGTGACATGTCGCTATCGCGGACAAGCCAGTGAATTCAATGAAGATGTCCTGCCATCACTGGTTGGGGATAGGCAAGGTTTGGAGGAGACCCAGATCTTCATCCTCCATGCCTTCAGGTGTTGGAACACGTCGCAAACTCAGCGAAATCCACCCACCTCCATTGACATGGTGAGCCACCAAAAGGAGCGAGCCACCGTCTTTAACCCTTTGGCTGCAAAGAAGTGGCCAAACAGACTGTTTTCATGGCACTCCTCTAGAATCAGCTGCTAAAGCATCAACATCGCGAGAAACGCCACTTGCGTGTATCGCGTCGTTGCCAATACAGTGCCTTGAAGAAAAATCTGCGAGCATCATACTCTCCATGCACCTCGTACCCCCACACGAAGATCTTCACTAGGAATGCATACTTGTGGATGGTGAGGGATGCAACCCGGATCATCAAGTCTGATCACCGTGAGAGTGTGTCGGCTGGGTCGATACGACCTGGCCGGTACACGATCTAGAGGTTGAAGTGCGGCTCAAGGTGTTCCACCCAACGCACTGGCTCAGATTCGATGCATCTTGAAGAAATTCAGTACGGGGTGGTCGGTATAGACGATGCATTTTAGTGCCTCGCCGAGTCTAGAAGGCTGCGGATGGTGTAGTTAAGCTCCCCTCTATGAAACTTGTGTGAGTAGTAGACAACTGGCTGAGATCCGTCGCCAATGTCCTAAAAAAGGACACCACCCATGGACAGGTCTAAAGCATCCATCACCATCTTCAACTCATGGTTGCTATCAAGCAAGTGGAAGGCCATCGCAAAGGTCAGAGCCTTTTTGAAAAAAATGAAAGGACTTTTCTTTGCTAAATCCCATAATCTACTCAAATCATTTGTTAGTGGGATTGGAGAGTTGCACTACCACTCCCACACATCCAAGGATAAACTTGGGATACCACTCACGCAACTGTAAAAACCAATGATCACTTACACATCGTTCATAACACGCAACTTTGACCATTCTTGCATGATGGACACCTTGCGTGATCCATGGCACTTGATCCACGCCAATGATGTGTTCAAGGGATTCAACCTTTTCCATACTGAACTCACAGTTGTAGAGCTTTGCAACAAAAAAAAACTCCAACATAAGTATCATGAGCATCTTCTTCACTTGCTCCTCTGGTTCCTCCATGGACCTGCTATGTACCAAGCTTTCATTGAGGCACAACACTGTGAAGTCATCCAAGTACGACCTAGAGATGTTGTTCATCGCCGTCATAACGGGGGCTGGTGCATTGGTCAACCGGAAAGGTATCACCATAAAATCGTAGTGACCATAACGGGTGCAAAGGTCATCTTCTCCATATCCTCTCCATCAATGAGGAGTAGGTGGTAGCCAGATCAGAGGCTGAACTGTTGAGTAAGCAATCTGCATGAAGCTGGTCAAAGAGCTCCTCATTTAAGCGGGTTCTTATAGGTACAATCCTCGGACTCTAACCAGGATAAGCTCTGCCGGTGGAGGCACGACCCTATGTTTTCTAGAGTGCATTCTTCTTTGTTTGCAGGTGATCTACGGCTGGGGGGGTAAGTAATAGATTTGTGCCTGCTGAATCACTAGCAGACAACAGCCTACATCAGCCTACACCAGCCTTAATGAAGCACAAAAGTAGGGTAGCAGACAAGCAGGATGATTGAACCTATGACACTCACTCTTGAGCATGTCAATGGTGGGATAGAAAAGTTTACAGGGAAAGGTTTTCCCTTATCAAAATGGTAGTTTGGGATTGTGAGGAGAATGTGTGGTTACTTGAAGATGTTCCTTGGGGAGGAGGTTGAGCCACTAAGGGAAAACTGTTGGTGTCATGTATGGAGTACCAAAAATGACATGGCTCTTGTCATCCTTGTGACATCAATACATGAGTCGCAGCATGCCCATCTCCATGGAATGACACTTGCATCCACAACCTATGAGAACTCTGCATGTGTACACCAATCAATGACTCTTTCCAGTTTCCTTTTCATCCTTCAAAAACTGATTGCGATGAGTGTGAATGAGAGAGATTCGACTCTGGATGTCTTGCTGTAGTTTGAAGGACTGCTGCAAGACGTGACCGAGATGAGCTGGTAAATTGACACCAACATGAAGGCCACGATCCTCCTCATTGTGGTACCTGAAATCTGCAGTCCTGTGATCACCGTTTCGGGCAATTTGAAGGAGGAGGAGCTAACGCATGAGGCAGTGTCTGAGTAGGTGCACAAAAAGACCATGTGTCTCAGTGGCAGTGAGGCAAACACTTTGGCCTATGCTGCATGCTATGGTGGTCGCAGTGGAAACAACTCCTCTTCTGGTCAAAGTGGCAACGGAAGCGGTGGCGGTGGGGGGAAAGGCCATGGTGGCAGTGTAAAAGGTTCAAAGCGTCATAGGAAGTGCCAAAAATGCGGCAAGCTGGGACATTGGGCATGGAACTGCAGGACTTCCAAGAAGGAGGAATAAAGAACTGTTGGCAAGAAAGAGGGCACATGAAAGTGTAAGAAGGAACTCACCACTCACGCATGATGGCTGAGAGCATGCATACGACCAAGCGTGGAGCCTACCAGCTTGTGAAGGATGGGTTCATCTACATTGGGGACATCTAACTTCGCATCAAGTGTTCCAACAGTGGTCTCGTCCATGCTGAAGGTAAGGGAGACAATTTGATGAACATCTACGTGCATACTGGTGAAAATGACTTGAAGCTAAAAGGACGTTGCCTACATGCCATCTTTTGCAGCAAACCTCTTTTTGGTGTCCAAAATCATGGAAAAAACCATGACAGCCGTCTTCACAAAGGAGGGGGCTCTGATTGTCAAGATCAACGACATCAAGATCTCCTATTTCAAGGAGAGCCTTGATGTACAGGTCCCAAGAGTCGATGGGCTTTGTGTGCTGCGAACCCAATCCCTTCATAGCATAGATGAGGGATATGCAGCCATTGAAGAGTCCATGTCTTAAACGCCCTGCATTACACCACACACCGTCACCATGGTAGTAAACTCCACCGAAGATACTGATGATGAGCTCTAGCAAAGGTGCTTTGGGCATGTGGCTAAAAGTGCAGTCCAACCTATGGAACAACATAGTGTGGTTCATGGGACACAGGCGTGCAAGGCTAAGGATGAGGGACAGTGCAAGAAGCTCTGTGAGGCCTGCATATGAGGCAAGGTAAAGAGAAAGCCTGTTGAGTGCAATGGTCAATGTGTGGCAGCAATCTTGGACCTTATTCACTTTGATATGTGTGGACCATTGTGCACTCCCTAAAATGGCAGCAGCAAGTGTTTCCTCACCTTCATTGATTACCATTGTCGCAAGATGTAGATCTACTTCCTCAAGGCAAAGGGAGAGGTTAGGGAGAAGCTACAAGGGTTTGTGTCCATGGTAGAGTGGTAGACTAGCAAGAAGGTCAAGGCGTTGTCCACAGACAATGGTGGTGAGTACAAGGTGTGTAAAGGCTGGTTGAGCCAAGACAGCATCAACCAACAGACCAACAACGCCCTACACCTCCCAAAACAATGGCGTTGCCCAACAGATGAACCAGACTATCCTCGGCATGACACAAAGCATGTTCTTTGACCCTAAACTTCCACCTCACTTTTGGACTAAAGCTATGATAATTGATTGCTATCTCGTGAGCCTGAATCCAGCAGCCATACTTGGTAGACGTGGTAAGGATTAGCAAGAGAAGTAGTTCAAGATGCCATAGGAGGCTTGGTCAGGGAATAAGCAAGATGCCTTGCACTAGAGGGTTTTTGGTTGCATTGCATGGGCAAAGATCCAAGCAGGCGAAGGAGGTGGTAAGCTGGAAGTACATGCTTGTAATTGTGTAATGGTCAGCTACAACACTGCACACAAGGCATACAAGGTGTGGGAACAAGCAGATGGAAAGCTCATCAGAAGCCAAGATTTCGAGTTTGATGAGAGGACACTTGGCAAGGGAGAGCTATTTGACCTTATCCACGCTCCCAAATTAGGAGAGTGGGTTGTGCTGCTTGAATCAAGTGATCACACATCTGAGAACTGGCAAACTGTGCCAATGAACCAAGGTGATGGTGCTATAGGGAGAGTGGTTGTACATGCTGATGTAGAGATGGACTCCAACACTGAATCTCAGTTATTTGAGGCCTATGAGTAACTCTGAGGCCAGTGGCTCTTTCTTGAACAACCGATCATCAGCACCACAAGCATTCCCCAAACAAGAGCAAGAGAAGCAACTTAGCCTTTAGATATCACTATCTACACTCCGATATAGTACACACTAGAAGAAACCTCCGTCAAAGTACCATGTTGAGAGTGCCAAATGAACTGGATTTAGCATTTCATGCATGGATCAAGAAGAGCCTGTGACCATAGCAAAGGCAATGAACATGCCAAATGTGGCCAAGAGGAAGGAGGAAATGGACAGTGAACTCGTGTCAATTGAAGAAAAGAGCACATGGGTTCCGGTGTACAGGCCCCTAAATTCCCACATGATGGGGTCAAAGTGGGTTCTTCAGAAGAAGTTCAAGAAAATGGTACTATTGATAAGTACAAGGCAAAGGGGTTTTCCCAGCATGCAAGCCCAGAGTCCAAGGATACCTTCGCACTTGTCGTCACCTTCGCATCCACCAAATGTATGCTAGGCATCGCTACTGCCAAATATGTGGAGGTCCACGCAATGGATGTCAAGATTGCTTTCTTTACGGAAAGCTAGAATAAGAGGTACAGATGGAAGTGCCTCAGGGAGTCCAGGCTCTAAAGGGAAAAGTATGAAAACTGGCAAAAGTGCTCTACGGGCTAAAACAGGCCCCAAAGATGTGGTGAAAGGAGGAAAATGGTTTCATGGCTAGGCTCACCTTCACGCAAAACAAGAACGACCCTGTTGACGACATGTGGGAGGATGAGCCGGACTTGATGCTGGTTGAATTGCACATAGATGATCCAATTCTCTGCTTGTCACCTAACAAGCTAATGAACAATGTGAGGTCAGATATCATAGACAGGTTCAAGATGAAGGACATGGGGCCTCTCAAGTTCTACCTTGGGATGGTCGTCCATTGTAACCACGCAGCAGGTACCATTGAGCTGACCTAGACCAAGTACATCATGGAGGTCTTGAAGCGCTACATGATGGAGGACTACAAGCTCATGAGCACACATACCCACAAGAGACTGCAAGCTCTCCTCTTCCATGAGCTTGAGCATATAAGTAGAACATCATGAGATGGAGAAAACTCCCTACAAGTTTACTGTTGGCAGCCTTGTCTATGCCATGGTGGGAACACACCCTGAAACTTGCTACGCTTTGGGACAGGTCAGCACATTTGTGGCGAATCCAGGGCCACAACAATGGCAAGTTTTCAAGCCCATCATGCGCTATCTACCAAAGACACGACACATGGGACTCCAATTTGGAGGTCAAGAGGGATCTCACCCGTTGTGCCCTGTGTGGTACACCGACACTGACTCGGGAGGAAGAATCGATAACAAAAGGTCCACTTCGGGCTTCGTGATCCTCCTTAATGGTGGTGCAGTCTCTTCGGCTAGCATAAAGCAGGACTGTGTCTCTCTCTCCACCACCAAGGCCAAGTACATTGCTCTATGTGAAGCATGTCAGGAGAAACATTGACCATGGAGCTTTATAATAGGATAAAATTACCACAAATGGAAGCAAGAGTGGTCCGCATTGACAACAATCGCGCCATGCAAATGGCACGAGATAATTTCATATCCCGCTTGACCAAGCAGATTGACATCAGCTACGCCTATTCATACGATCTAATCGTAGAGGAGATTGTAGACATGGAATATGTGGAAACCAAGAAAATTCTTGCAGATTGCATGACCAAGGCGTTTGGCAGCTACTTGTACTCTGTAGGCACCCGAGGAATTGGTATGGTCAATGCAGCAGATGAAGACTGAAATTCAAGGCAACTGGATGAGAAGATACCTCACAGTAAACAAAAAGAGGTGGAAGAGAAAGTTTTTTTATCTGATATGCCCCTTGTCCATGTATTTTGAGACTAGGCATGCAATACTGCCTTAGAGTCAGTCCTCTAACTCTGGTCCAGATGGACAAGGCATGCACTGCTGTGAACTTTTGGGGCAAGATCCCTTAGTCTAAATTGGATAGTGTAGCAGGCAATCACAAGTGAGGACAACTCCTTGTGGCTTCGATGTTCCACAAGCAATTTTTGGAGCAAGAAGTCACTGGGCTGAACCCTGTTGTGGCATATTTTCTTTGTAACCAAAAGGAGGAGAAGAAGCTTTTGAGAGATCTTTCACAACATTCCAAGGGCCTTCCTAGTGGTTAGGGCCACTTGGCAGTCACAGAGAGGACCACGTAAGCAAAGGGGATGATGCAATCGGGATTGTCCCAAAACTGGCTCCTCCAAGGAGCCACTACACGCCTAGGCTAGAGGTTAGCTCTATAAGTACCTGTCACCACCCTGTGGTTCATTACAGTTCTTAACTTCGAGAATCCTAACATACTTTTCCATCAGAGGTAGAAACAAAAGAAACTTTGGTTGGTCTAGACCCAAAGAGTGACCTCCTTGCAAGAAAGTGACCAGGTGCTAAGGACACAGTGTAAGGAAGTGATTTATATGAACTTTGTATGGAATCATGATTCTAAGGGATACATCCCCTCCCAGTTGCAATACTAGGAGCAGATGGCAAGTGCCATTGTGCCGGCCTTAATTTCTAGTCTATTTTTCCCCAGGCCGATTAACACAAACGACATGTAATACAACACTACATCTAGCTTTTGGTTCAAAGCACACAATGCTTGCTTGAGATCCTTTAGCGACTTGTGCAACATGCAAACTAGGTGCTCCGAACCATTCATGAATAAATCCTCTGATTCCTCCATGTAGACCTCCTTGCATAAGTCACCATTCAAGAATGGTGGATCTCAAAGCCCTCCGCCACTGCATAAGAGAGGAGCATGCAAATAGAGGCAAACTTTGCAACAGGGGCAAAGGTTTCAGTGAAGTCAATGTCCTCCTACTACGAGCAGTACTTAGAAACCAGCCACGCTTTATACTTCTTTATACTTCCAGTTGCTCCTTGCTTCTTCTTGAATAACCACTTGCACTTAATCACCTTGCGTCCATGTGGACACTCAATCTAGCTTTGACTGTATCTCCTACTCCATAACTCATGTCTAATCTGCTACACCTGGTGCACCCATGGCCTCCTCGTAGGACATTGGATCATGAGAGTCTGCTGTAATTGTGAAATTCATCTCTTCACGTTTCTACTGCATCCATAAATGGCCATGCTCGCCAGGTTTGTAGTTCACCCGTAGAAGGTAACGCCGACCTGGTATAGGGGCGTTATCCGGCGGCTGGCGCGGTGCGACTCATATGATAGCTACTGTAGGTGGTGGTGCATCACCTTCATGGTCTTTATGTATCGATGAAACTTTTGTATCTTTTCCATCATAGATGGTAGAGTAAACTGGTTCTTCCATAGAATAGTAGAGGAGAGATAGAGAGAAGGATATGGGAAAAATCTGCTCCCTATGTTTTTCTTGCCGATGGTTCATCTATCTCTTAGCAGATGATGTTGCTACCAATGGCATTACTCTCGCTATAGACGACGTCCCTTTAGATAATTATGTGACCCATGTCCCTTTCATAGGGGCGATAAGCTTTTCTTGCCACATTCATTTACACACTCTTTTTTTCCTAATTGTGTCACTTTTCCTTGGGGATCTGCATGTGCACAAAGCTACCATAAACACGAAGATGACCCACGCTCTGCTTCTTGTCAAACCAGGCCTCATGCGACGTCATCTGATAAAACGCCTTGGTTTGACAAGGATTCTTGATGTGGACTACTACGCTTAGAGATTCAGCTCAGAATTCATAGGTGAGCCCAATCGCATGTAGCATAGAGCGTGCCAACTCAATGATGCTATGGTTGGCGCATTCTTCTTCACCATTCTCAAATGGGGAGTACGGTGTAGTGTGTTGCGCCTTGATGTCTGCTGGTTTGAGGAAGCCTTAGATCTCCTTTCTCAGATACTCACCACCATGGTCGCTACGCAGCGCCTTGAATTCCTTGAACTTGTCAACTCACTGATCCTTTGAAGCAAGGATTTATACAGAACTCCAATGGCTCAAATCATCAATGAATGTTAAAAAGTTCCTAGATCCTCCAAGACTCTGGGTCTTCATTGGACCACACAGGTCTCTGTGAACCAGCTCTAGCACACCCCTTCTCAGCCGGCCTTAGGCAACATACCAGAATTCAAAACTGACACACCAACTAAGCGTTGTTAGGTCATTCTTGGTGACCTCTAGACTTGATGCCATTCACATGCAGGCAGACTACAGTGGTCAACAGCTACTTTGATGTTCTCTCCCTCATCTTGCACGTCCCTATGTGCACATGGGAATTCTCTTGGCGGCCAGTTCACGATTGCCATTTTTTGGCAACATCACTTCTGCTCTTTATGAGAGCTGTAGAGCTTGCTTTTCTACTTCAGATGCTTCTTTCGGTTTGTCATTCGGCCACCCAAGTGACCCGTGCCGTTGCCAGAATCTGTCCGGTTCTTGTTTGGTAGCATGTAGGTGTTTTTGTGGACCTTCCATTGGCTACCCGTTGCGCAGTTTCCACGTACGCTAGCCTGACCGCGGGTGAAGGGGATATCCCTCTCTCTCACTCATTGTTTCATCCAATTTTTGCATTTCTAACCATTTCTTTGCCGTCCCTCCACCTTTCCAAGCGCCGACTATCACATTGTGTTCTATGCAACGCACCCTTTCACACAGTTTGCTGCTTAAGGGGTATCTCCATTCCCTCACAAAGATGTGACACGACCATGACAAAAATGTCATTGGCAAGAGTGGCCTAGTCCCTGTCCACGCGGCGGAGGCACTCCTTAGTACAAAGCTAGGTTGTAAGTGCTTCTCGATGTACATAGCAGGCACATTACAAGTCAACATAAATCTCTGATGAAACCAATGGGGGCCCACCAATAGCTATTGTGCCACTCGTTTCCCATTTTCATAGGTCTTCCGTGCTCCATGTCCTCCCACAATGCTTGATCTGGCGTGCATTCTGAGGAAGATCCTGCTGTTGACATAGAACTTCCACATTCCAATGATGACCACTAGTGTTCCGTCCGCACATGAGGCTGCATGTCCTACAACTTCCCTGAAATTCAATGTAGCTCCTATCCACCACGTGGCTTGGACTTGTCATGGCTTGACCCACTGGGCCAAAACCATGGAACTTGAGGGTCTCCCACCCTCAAGTCATACCATCCGCAGTCCCACAGGCCAGGAACAGTGAAGGCCACATAGTTCACAGAATTTGTAGTAAAGAAAATCCCCCATCCTAACAGCAAATATAGTTGATAGATCTAGTGCATGCAGGCCCATGCACAAACTGACATGAGCTCTAGGTGTGAGTGACGTACAAAAGCTGCAAAAATGTGGCTAAGTCTGAAACGAAGAATGGAAAGAACTAGGAGAGATTACAAAGGAGCCCCTAGTGGGCTTATGTAGGGACACCGGCAGGTAGCCCACCAGACCCCGTCATCCCTGCTGAACCCAAACAGGCCAGCAAGCAGATGACACTGCACAGACCGCGTAGAAAACAACCGTGGTCTCCTTGAGCCATCAGAATAGCTAACCGAGTGCCCAGATCTCAACCACCGAGACTGTACGAGCAGTGTCTGAAACAAACAAAATCAGCGACCAGTCAGCACAACACGCTTTCTAGGTCTCAGAAGTGACACTAGAACCATTGGGTCTCCTCATCGCACCGGTACAGTCCACCGGGTGCGTGGGTCTCAACCCACCAAGAAAAGTCTCCTAGCTCCAGACAAACCAACCGGGTTACCGAAATGCATCGGCCGCGTTTCGCTGACATTGTCGTAGGTGCTTGAGAGGTCTCAAGACACTCCGAAGACCCATCGTGTTGTCACGCTCTCCTCTACCCTATACCACCAACGTGGGGTGTATGGGTAATCCATCGCTGTCGCTCGTGACGGGTGGAAGCCACAAAAACCAACACTCCCCCTAGCTGACATAGCCGTCAATGCAACAACAAGAAAGCCAAGACATGGAATGTTGGCTTGTGAAAAACCACGACGAGAACCAATCAAGCACACACATACAATGGCTCCTCCTCCAAGCACAAAAGGCAAACCCGCTGTCCTCGGGAACACAATGAAGGCCACAATGTCTCCTCATGACACTGGTGCAACCCACCAAGTGTCCAAGTCTTAACCATACAAGGAGTCTCACACATGCACACACGCTAGCACAAAGCACATTATGCACAGGTCATGAAGCAAGAGGGTCTCCTTCTGGCACTGGTACAACCTACCAAGTGTCCGGGTCTTGAACAACAGAGTACTATGGTCCAAATGCAATCACATGCATATGGTATTCATAGGCGCGTGACATGAGTCACGCGTTGGCTGATGTAGCACACTTGAGGTAGAGCAAATACCCCTCGTCATGCATCTCTTACAACGTTGCAGCAGGTCAAAGTACACACAACACTCTCCCTAGGAAGAGGAACCTAAAGCTGATGTACTGAATCGAGGTGCTGATGTCTTACTATCCGATGCTGATGCCAAAATAGCTACTCACTCTGGAAAGCGCTGAAATGGATAAATCCTCTCTCTCTCTCTCTCTGCAATCCTGGAAAAGAAAATGTGTCATCACTGCACCACAAAGAAAGTGTTCCTCACATCATAACAAGTCTGCTGCCATCTAAAGGATGGAGCTCTGGATATTGCCACACTTGCTGTCTCTACACCTCACAGAGCATGCCAAGAATGCTCATGAGACCGCCACAATTCCCAACCCCGAGTCCCTCCTCTCTCTGCCTTATTGTGGTGCATAAGGGAACACCGGAGGGCATGGAGTGGCCCAGAAGCATACAACTGTGGATGAACTGGCGGAGCTGGCCTCCGAGGCGGGATGGAGCACCCTGAAGCACAAGGGTGCACCGCCACAAGGGGAGGAGGACTGGCACAATCAGCCAGTCCCACACACATGAACAAAGAGTGGGGAATCCCCTAAGGCGGAGAGTGGGGAGCGCACCCCATCGATGAGGGTGTGATTCTAACGCTCGGACACGCCATTCTGCTCAGGAGTGTAGGGAGCAGAGGACTCAATGCGAATACCACGTGACTCAAGGAAGAGAGGGGTGGGGCCAAAGAACTCACCGCCCATGTCCCTACAAAAGACACAAAAAGGACAAAGACAGGATTATTCAGCTTGCGGAAGCTGGGTCTCGAAGAAATCAATGACATCACTCTTGTGGCAAAGAGCAGATATCCATCAGTAGCGAGACAAGTCATGAGTCAAACAAACCACGTAGCGACTGAGGCCACCACAAAAGTCATGAGGCAACGGGCCCATGACATCAGCATGAATGGGATCAAAAGGACGAGAGGTGGTCGAATCAGCCGCCGTAAAGGGAGAACAATGCATATTGCCACTGGCACAGTAAAGACAGGCAGAAGAGCATGGAGGCGCCAACATGGTAGTGTCAAGACCAACAACAGGACAAAGGCGGAGGAGACACTAGATGGCTACAGTGTGGATGTGGCAAAGGCGACGGTATAAGAGGTCTGAATGCGCATGAGATGAGGGTACGACATGAAAAAGAGCAGAGGCGGCTTAAGACAAAGGCAATGTGAAAGGAACACGGAACAAACAATCACAACGCAGGCCACGGAGGACAATGCAGCCAGAGGAACAAAGCGCCACAGTGGCAATGCCGTGGCTGGACGAGGAGTCCATGCCCTGGCCGTCAAGTGTGGTCATGGAGAGAAGACTGACCTCAAGGTCGGGAACATACAACACATTAAGGAGGTACACTGCTCCACCACGACCAACAAATTGAACAACGCCAACACCTTGAACAGGGAGAAGGTGGCCAGAGCGGGTGCGCACAGAGAGAACAAAACCGACAAGGCCGAGGGAAACAAAGGATGAACAATAGGAGGTCATGTGGTGAGTGGCTCCTGAGTCAATGATCCAGAGGCTAGTGGATGCACGAGTGGAGGGAAGAACAAGGCAAATAGCGACAGTCCCAGGGAGCGAGTTGGGAAGTGTGCGACCAAGACGAGTGCGGAACATGTGAGACTGTCAATCCTCAATCCACGAACGGTCACCAGGCAAGACCCCCTATACACAGCCGGAGGTAACACCACGAAGGGTGGCATCAGTTCACAGAAAAGTACACGAGACCGACCACTCACACTCTCACCTCCCTGAGGGCGAAGGTGGAGCAGCTCCGCAATGCGGTGCTCAAGTGTGCGCTCCTCGTCGCGACGGTCAGAGTAGCAATCAAAGGAGCGGTCGGAGAACCGGTCGTCGTCACGGGGCCAGGTGGGCGCGGAGTAGTGAGAGGAAGGAGGACCATGCTAGGGCGGTCTAGAGGGAGGCAGTATCCAGCCCCACAGACTCGGGTGAGGCGCTAATGGTTGGAGAGGAGCAAGAGTGGTGGTGAGCGCAGAGGCGGAGGATGAGGAAGAAGAGGAGGAAGCAACTCTCACCGCTACTACAGCAGATGTGGAGGTAGCACCCGTACAGGCCAAAGGGGCACGCATGGACGATGCTAGGTGAGCATCATCACAAGGGGCCATGCATTTTCAAGCAGAGTGACCTGTGGTATCACAGTTCCAGCATGTGACCTCTGCATGAGAGGCAGCCCCGGAGGAGGCTTTGCCACCGCGGCCACCCCCACGGCCCTTGATACCACAGCCACCCCCACGACCACACCCACGAGTTTTGTCACATGCAGTAGCGGTGGTGTGAGCAGCTGCGGTAGAAGGAGAGGAGGGGGTGGAGGGAACTACGGTAGAAGAAGAGGAGGAAGAGGTGGTCACTGTAGAAAGAGTTGCACAATGCATGCGCTTGTTTTGCAAGTTGCTCCACAGAATTGGTGAGCCGAGCTACTGTGAACTCATACTGTGGCCCGATCCCTGGAGGAGAATTGGTGGGGACTCGGACAACAGCAATGTGTTCAAGCTCAAACTTAGAGACTTGCAGGTAGAGATAAAAGAGCTCAGGGATGAGACCAACAACATTTGACAAGCAAGCAGAGAGGGGACCTGGTGCTGCTTTGCCTAGGTCACACAGGAGGTGCAAGCTCCGCGCCCAGTACTCATCTACGGTCTCATCCGCCTGCATGTGGAGTGTGTTGAATTGCATAGTGAAAGCACTCTGGGCAGCATGTCCTTTCACAGTTTTGCGATGACAAATGAGAGCATAGGCGCAAACAGGGTCAGTAGGGGTGCCACGGGTCTGGTCCACATTGTACGTACCAATGTCATTGGGGAGACCCTCGGGCCCGACATTGATGAGAGCACGTATAGGGTAGGTCGCTTCAATTGGCTTAGGAACAAATGTCGGCTTGGATCAAGAGTAGTACTCCCATAGAAGCTCATCCTGTGCCCTTTGCTGAAGCGGATTTCCCACGATTAGAAGGTTAACTTAGAAGTGAACTGGCGTGGTGGACTCTCAAAATCCTTTTGTTTGGCAGGTAGGAGAGCCTGAGCAAGGGCAGCTACTGAGAGGGCGGGTGAGGAGGAGCTGGGGACACTGGTAGGAGGAATAGTGGAACTAGCATAGGCAGTCTCCTGAACGGGCAGAATGGCAGCAAGGGCCGGGACGGCACGTAAGCGCTCAATGACTAGGCTTGCCGCTGTGCTTCTAGTCCTTGTTGCAGCTGTTCCTCTATTTTGCGACGAGCTGCCTGTGCCTCGCTAAGGATAACTTGCAATACCTCTATGGTTTCTTTGGGACCCGGCATGATGAGGGCATGAGATGTAGCGCACAAGCATGGGGTTAAGAGGAGAGAGGTGCTCACCAGATTGGTGATGGGGAAGCAATGCAAAGAGGGGTTGCACCATTGTGGCAACGGAGGAGAACAATACAACCACCCATGCAGCAATGGCCACCATCAGACAGAGGAGACCAGTGATTGTGGCGCCTGCAACTGCTGCTGTTGCCAACATAACAAGCACACGTATGGTGGTGTGGGGTGCATGAGATCACGAGGTGCACCTGTCGAGGTGAAAACAGCTACTGTTGTTAACGCACGAATGGAGCCGACTACGCTTGTAGTAGCGTCTGCTGTAGAGGATGTCGCTGTGGCAAACGTAATAGCGGCTAGAGTAACATGCATGGCAATGTTGGCGGTGGCGGCAGAAAGAAAGGAGAAAGACGATGCTACATGTGCGTAGGCCTCAGCCACTCTTCCCACAGCGGTCTGTGTGGGTGTCTTGCTGCCACGTGCCCTGGAGGAGAAGGTGGAGGCTGCACCTGCTGTGGTTCAAGGACGACAGCGGCCAAGCTGATGGTGTCGGTGTGGTTGGGAAGAACAAGGATTACACCGGGCACCTCCCGTGTTGTGGTCGGACCGATAGCTTCAGTTGCACTTGCGGCTATAGTTGAGGCTGCAATTGTGGCTGAAGCAGGGGTAGAGTCCAGTGGATGAACGGAGGTAGCGGTCCCACCGGGATGTTGCATACTTGAGGGATGAGGGGGAGAAAGTAGGAGATCGTTAGTAGAGTAGACTTGGGGGGTCAACTTCACGTTCAGCTGCTTCGGTTGCTGCAGTGATGTCCTCGTGCCAGTGGGCGTTGTTGAGCATGCAAAACCAGAGTGGAGTGTCGTCGTCGTCAATGCGTGAGGGCTCATGGAACGCGTGCCGATGTTCCCACCCACGGTCAGTGTAGTGTGCAGTAGTGCGATTCAAACTCGTCGTCGGGAGGTCCGTCCAGTGGTGATGAATCCAACGTAGCTGTCTGGTTGCTGTCGCAGCCAAGGATGTCTCTGTTGTGTGGGAGGATAAAGGCTTTCCTCAAGCCGTCACTATGGTTTGTGCAGTTTCTATAGGGAGAAACAGCGTGGGGAAGACGAGAGCTGTGGTGGAGCAGCTGGGGGCTGTGAGGGCAGCCGAGAGATGCGGGGCAGTTGAGCGTTGAGAAGAAGCGGGCAGCAGAGCAGTCAAGAGCTGCAGCGCTGTATAGTGAAACAGTCCAGGGCAGCAGGCTGCTGGAGATTGAAACAAGTGTAGTGCGGGCAGAAGAGTGCTGCGGAACACCTGGAGAAGAAGACATGCAAGGCAGCAGAAGGCTGCGAGAGGTAGGCTGCGACGCTGCAAAATGGCCCTTGCATGAAGACACAGCGTGAGGCGAGAGACGCGAGGCAGCCAGGGGCTGCACGGGCAGCCAAGACCTGCGGGCCAGCCAGGCACTGAGAAGTAGCCGGCAGCCAAGGGCTGCACGGGCAGCCGAGAGCTGCGAGGCAGCCAGGCACTGAGAAGAAGCCGGCAGCTGAGACTTCTTGTGCTGTAGTGTAGGAGCCATGTGAGGCAGTAGAGTGCTACGAGACCAGACGGATGCAGCGTAGAGTAGATGAGAGCTGTCGGGGTGTGGGCCCGTAGCGATGGCCAGAGGGTCACTGCGTACGTCGGGGCACGAGTCACAGATTGAAGAGTAGGAGGGGGCTGCCCCTAGTACTCTGATTCAAGTAATTGCTAGGGAAACTTCCAAACTAGACCCACAGATCGTGTGGCAAAGTGCTAGGCGGCATCGGACGCCATGAATGTGGTAAGCTTGACTTGTAGTAAGTTAGGTCACAGGAGACACAAAATGATTGAGTGAGGGGACCAAATCCAGGAGTCTTTTCTGCCAAAAAGACTCCTGGAGGCTGCAGAAAAACAGCAGGGAGTCCCGGAAGTGTCCGGGGCTCTGGACGGTAGTCGGCCAGCTCCAAGCGGGTAGTCCGCTACCCTTCATCACTTCGATGTCACCAGGGCCCGCCTCATGGATCTGCACGAGTATGGACACGGCCGAGTGGTCACAAGTCACTCCCCCATGACCCGGTGGTATGCATGTCCATACACGTTCAGCACTGGGACAAGTACAATAGTGCGTGTGAAACAGAGGAGACACAAACACACATCCCACACTCAACCACCCTCAGGCATGGGGCGAAGCCCAACAGAACAAATGGCCACCAGGAACTTTCCGCGAGCTAGTGCCTTTGTCAAGAAATCAACACGCTTGTGTCAGTGCCAACCCACATGACGGAGATCACATGTTGCTCCACCAGATCACGCACAAATTGATGCTCAACCGCAATGTGCTTCGTGCGAGAGTGAGGGACACCGGAGTTCTCCGCCATGGCGAGAGCAGTCTGGTTGTAACAACAAAGCACAATGGCGGGTACTGACTGACCAAGCTCAAGAAACAGGCGTTGCAGCCATACCGCCTCAGCAGCCCCTGCGCCCAAAGCTACACACTCCGCCTTCGACGAGCTACATGCGATGCAGCCCTGCTTCCCACTACGCCAAGACAAAGCGGTACCACTGATCAGGAACGTGTAGCCAGTACGGCTGCTTCCATCTGGGCTCCAAGCCCAGTCGCTCTTAGTGTAGCCGTCAATTACCATCAAACACTGCCGTCAAAAGCAAAGTCCGAGGTACGGTGTGGAGACCACATGTTGTACCTCTCGCACAGCCGCGTAAAGGGCTCTAGCACGAGGAGCCTACGAGAACTGAGCGAGAAGGTTGACAGCAAAAGCGATGTCAGGACGTGTGGTAGTGGCCAAGTACATCAGAGATCCGATGAGACGGAGGTACAAGGTCACGTCCACTGTCTCCCCCAGCTGTGTGGGATCATCCACCTTCAGGGCATCCTACCCATTGGGTGTAAGAGGTGTGGAAGCGGTGGGCACTGCACCAAGGACATCGCTGAAACGCTCCCCCAAAACTCGTGCATATCGGGCCTGATGCACCAACAGCGTCTGACGCCTGCGATCTTGCACGATCTCCATACCAAGAAGCAATGATGCAGGACCAAGGTCCTTCATCCTCTAGGCAGTCTGAAAGATAACCTTGGCCTCCTTCACGGCCCCCAGGGACGGAGACGCGATCAGAAGGTCATCGACATAGACCAGGATGGCGGTGAACCACTCGGGTGTCGGTAGGATGAAGAGAGAGGGATCTGCCTTGCTCTCTACATATCCCGTACGAGTCAAAGTGCTAGTGATCTCCCGGTTCCAATACCGCGGAGACTGCTTGAGGCCGTACAAGGACTTGCGCAAGCGCCAGACCTTGTCACCGTCCTCAAAGCCTAGTGGCTCAGCCACGTAAATGTCCTCATCCAGAGAGCCATGGAGGAACGTATTGTTCACATCCATCTGGTGCAATTCCTAGTCATGCTAAGCCACTACACCGAATAGAGCTCGAGCTGAAGTCATGCGGCCGACAAGGGCAAAAGTGTCAGTGTAATCGACGCCCTCAATCTGAGAGTATCCCTTGACGACCAAGCGGGCCTTGTGGCGTTCCAGTGATCCATCTGGCTTCACTTTCTTGTGAAAGACCCACTTGACCTGAATAGCCTTCCTCCCAGGCGGAAGGTCGACGTTCTCGTAGACTCTATGCTCTCAGATAGCGCGAAGCTCATCCTCGCACGCAGCTCGCCAAGCATCAGCATCCTGTGATGAGAGAGCTTCCCTCAAGGTGCCCGGGTCGGGCGCCACAGAGGGAGAGCTCTGCGTGGCAAGGGCACACGCCTCGGTGCTAGGCCTTAAGACCACAAGATCAGCTGCTACATTACAAGCGATATGGAACTCGCGAGTGATGAGATCGTGCCCTACGGGGCACGCTGGATGTACCTCTATGAGCTCAGTGCGGACACTCAGGCCTAGGGCCTTTGTGCCGGGGTCACCACTTGCGATGCTGCGAGAGGGGTGCCTGGGTGCGGGGCCCGACGCCCGCTGAGCTCTAGAATCCTGTGGTCGAAGACGGCCACCAGGCTCACGGGAGTAACCTGGGCTCAAGGGGCCCACCTCAAGCTCAGGGACAGGCATGACCACAGCTGGTGGGGGCTGAGGCAAGGCTGCCGGTGATTTCGTGTGAGGAGACGCGTGTGTCGGGGACACGGGGCTGGATGTGGCAATATGAGCAGGCAAGACTGGACCTGACACAGAGGCAGGAGTGCCAGCAGACGCTGGTACGAGAGTAGGCGAGACTGGACCAGACACAGAAACAGGAGTGCCGGCTGACGCAGGTACTGGCATAGAAGTAGGCTCGGGAGCTGAAGCAGGGGCACCTGTGGGGTGTGGAACAAGCTGTACGGGCGAGGTCTCTGGACCGACAGCGATGATCGCTCGGTCATCAAGGGCCGGAGACCGAGAGGTGAAGGGGGCTCGAACGGACACATCACCCTGATGAGAGGTGCTCTCTGGTGCATAAGTCTCCCCCATCCGCCGAGAACCCTCATAAGTAGGAACATGCGTGGCGGAGAGTGCCGTGATCGAAGTCAGGTCACGGTAGGTGAGAGACTCGCAAAAGAGCGTGTCGCGGGACTCAATGACGCGACGACGAGTAGGGTCCCAGAAACGCCAAGCCTTCGACCGCGAAGACATGCCGACGAAGGCACACAAGCGACCCTGAGATGAGACCTTGGACCCCTGCTGGTCCTCGGTGTACCACACGGAGGCCAGGGATCCCCAGACACGAGCGAGACGAAGGTCAGCACGATGTCCAAACCAGACCTCATACGGTGTAATATGGTCCGGAAGCAGACCGTGCATGAGGCGGTTTTTGACCCATGTCATGTAGGCGAAGCCCTCAAAAGTGAAGGACTCAGGGGGACCGCACTCAGACCACGTAGTGCGAACCGCATCCTCCATGGTGCGCTTCCAACGCTCGAAAACACCGTTCTGCTGAGGGGTAGCAGGAGCGGAGACCTGGTGAAAAATCCCGTGCTCGGCAAAGAATCTGTCCATCTTGCCAAGGAACTCACCGCCACGATCTGAGCGGAAGTTATGCAGCGTGTGACGTGACTGACGCTCAGCCATCACTAGCCAGAGTCGAACCGCAAGGGCGACGACGCTCTTCTGACGCAGGCTGATGACCCACCGCATCCGGGTAAAGTCATCAGTTAGTCAAAACATACCGGCCCCGAATCGATAGGGACTCGACCGGAAGAGGACCGAGAAGGGGTGAGTGAACTAACTCGAGAGGCCAAAGCGCTCAGGAACAAGAGTCAGGGTAGGTGCATCGGTGCATCTTCCCCTGAGCGCAAAAGAGACAGTCCGTCTTGGATGGCTTCTCGAAAGAAGTCGCGTCAAGACCGAGAGCTGGCTGTGTCTGAATGAGCTTCGACACAGTATAGCAGCCCACGTGACACAGACGGCGATGAAGCATCCGCTGGTGTTCCGGAGACAGAACACCAGTGACAAAAAACCCGAGCGGAGGTGGAAGGGGAGCAAGGGGAGGAGGTGTGAGAGACGCGATACAGATCATCTACGACAGAGGCACAAAGGACAACACTGCGAGTGTCAATAGCAGTCACAATCGATGTGTCTGTGGTATGCTCCACAGAGAGACCCATCAGCGTGTAGTCACACACAGAAAGCAGACTGAGCTCAAGATCAGGCACAAACAACACGTCAGAAAGATACAAGGGGCCAGACAGACCATTGAAACATACAACCCCAACGCCATGGACTGGCAAGGACTGACCAGAGCCTGTGCGGACAGAACGGCCAGACGTGACAGGACCGAGAACAACAAAATCACTACGACGACACGTCATGTGATGAGTGGCACTAGAATCGATGATCCAAGTGCCACCAGAGTCAGGACTAGTGGACGTCACTGTACAACGGGCAACAGAACAATCGGCATGAGAGGGATGCTCAGTCGTCAGTGGGGAGGAACGATGCATAACACAAAGATGAGACTCATGAACCCAATCGGTGCAGTCAAGCCCATCATCATCACATGTTGACTGTGCTCCCCCACACGTGTCGTCACGAGTCACAGGAACGGACGGACAGACAGTCTGTGGACAACCCGACGATGACAACACACTCGCACCTCCCTGAAAGCGGAGCACCAGAAGGTGTCAGAGCTCAGCGATAGTGCGGTCGCGTGGGTCCGGATCGCTGCTACTTGCCGGTGGAGAAGCGGGAACAGCTGTAGTCGTGGCCGCCACGCGTCCGGAGGATGACGTGCTGGACATGGAACAGAGGGCGTGTACAGCCTGGAGCCCACGAGTAATGTGTGCCCAGTCGAGCGGCTGCTGGCACTCGGTGTAGCGATGGACGCCTCCACAATTGTAGCAGTGAACAGAATGTCCACTGCTACCAGTAGAGGACGACTGCTACTATGACTGCTACTGACTTGATCCACGCTTCCCCTTCTTCTTCTTCCCCTAAACTACTACTGCAACACCCTGTGTCTGAGTGGGTGTGGGCTGGCCGAAGAGGAGGAGGAAGATGAGGACGTGATGGAGGATGAAGAAGGAGACTGCAGGAGGGATGATGGTGGCGATGCGACGACTACTGTAACAAGGGAAGTCTCCTGATGAGCCACTGCTACCTCGCGGGCTGAAGTCACCTAGAGGAAGAGCTGATGCGCCCAAGGGAGAAGCTGCAGAGTGGCTGAAAAGGGCTCGAGGACAGCGTCGCTATACCATGTGAAGATGTCCGTATACTCAAGGCAAACTCCGAGCATCATCGTACGGAGCGCCCACAACTGTGTGCCTCCGGAGGTCCCAAGGCGCATGTAGATGCGCATGGCACGTCACCAGGAATCGGCGGCAGGCTCTGCATGCCCCTGACGGAGAGAGTGAAAGGCACGAATGTGTGCTTCACGGGTGGTGTGCATCTCTGCGGCCAGCAGGGATAAGGCCAGATCCCAACCTCCGCGTGGATCGGCGCCGATGCCTCTGCCGGGCTCGCCAAGGAAGGGGCGGAAGTCGACGACGGTCTCGCGTGGCATGGCATAGAGGAGTCCGTGCATTGCTCTGGCTGCTGTCAGCACCTGTGCTGGGTCTGTAGGCTAAAACGGGCTCTGGTAGTAGGGCCACACGCCCTCTGAAGTAGCCCAAATCTGAAAGAGGATCTCCTCGCAGTCGAAGCCGTCCTCTGTGATGTACCGTGGAGGTGGTGTCTCAAACTTCTTGGGTTGCTGCTCTGTGGGGAGAGCAAATGCAGGCCGAGGGGGACGAGGGACGGGGAAGACTCCTGGAAGGGGATAGTCACCGGGATAGTCGGGTGACGATCGCACTGTGGGAATCCGAAGAGATGTGGTGCCCGTCTGCACCTGACGGAGGCGCTCCTAAAGAACTCAAATCTCATGATCCGGGGAGTCGTCTGTCGTGCCTAGCATGAATGGCTCATTATCCAAGAGGTCAGAAGGTGGTGGGTCAGGTCTAGCTCTTGTAACGGGTGCCTGAGCCGACTGCTGTGTAGAGACTGTGACGCCGGCAGCTCCCTCGGAAACCTGCCGTGGGACTGTGGACTGGCCACGCAGAAGCCCTGTTAGCGTACGAATGGCATCAGTCTGCTCCCGCTGTAGGCGACGCATTTCAACCTGCTGGCTCCACAGATCCTCGATGGCCTACGAGCGTGGGCTCAGGACCCCAGAAGAGGAGGAGGACGGATCATCTGTAGCCTTCTCCTTGTTGTCCGACGAGTTCATGTTGCCTCCCAGTATGTGTCGACAGGTCAGGTTTGTCGGATTTCAAAAGTGTCAGCGTTTCTGGACGAATTGAGACGCTGGCAATTCTTGACTGTCCGGCCAAAATTTTGGCTAAGTATGGTGTTGACGTCAGCAGGTGGTTGTTGACGTGAGAACGACCTGATGACGTCAGCAAGCAAAAATGCTAACGTCAACTCGACTCCCTCCTTTTTTTCTTTTTCTTTCTTTATTTTGTTCTTCGCGGTTCTGCGCGAGCGGCGGCTGCGCGGAAGCTGCACGAAGGCTGGCAGCAGCTTCCGCTCAGCTGATGCTGCAACTGTGCTGTCAGCTGCAACAACAGGTGCGATGCTGCGTGCACAGCAATGGCAACAGCGGCTGCGCAATGCCGCTGCTGCTGCTGCGCGCTACGGCTGTTGCTCGCTGCCGCCGCCGCGCGCTGCTGATGCTGCTGCTGCTTCGCTGTTGTTCTTGTAGCTGCTGCTGCTCTGTTGCTGCTGCCCCGGCTGCCACTACTACTGCTGCGCTGCTCTTGCTGCCGCTGCTGCTGCTCTGCTGCTGCTGCCGGTCACTACTGCTGCCGCAGCCGCCGTTGCGACTACGGACGGCGGCTGCACTCGCTGCAGCCGCAACGCGCTGCTATAGCTGCTACTACGACGCTGCTGCTGCCGCTGCTGCTGCTGCTGCTGCCGCTGCTACTGCTGCTTTGCTGATATGCTGCTACTGGCACGGTGGCAACGCCGCTGCTACGGTCTCACGTGATGGGTGTGGGCTGCGTCGACGGCGACCGGCTGTCTTTGACAGGCCCCAATGGATTTGTTGCAGCGGTGACTCTCACTACTGCTGCTCTGCTGCGTCTCTGCTCTGCAGCTCAGTGAGAACTGTCTCACTGCTCTCATACCAGGAGAAGATGCAAGGAAGCTTCCTAGCAACAGTCTTGTTGACCTCGCGTCAGTGCATAATCAGACGGTGACGACAGTCACAAGTCGTGCACTCAATAGCATGAGTTTGGCTAGGAGACACAAGGCAAAGTGTCTGAGTGCTTCAATAGCATTTGCAGAGAGAGATAACGAATGACAGGCCCATGGCCTAAATACCTGCCGCGGCGCACACCGGGTGTCGCAAGCGGCGGTCCAAGAGCTGTCCTAAAACCGGCCTAAAACCACTGTTTTGGCCATAACTCTGCGCACACATGTCATAATGCTACTCCGTCTGAACCTAGACGTGCAGGATCACAAGACGAACGCTACGACTGGTCACTTCTATGCATCCCTCATCAGGCGGTGGACACGCAATGCAAAAACATGCAAATCGGGCTCATGGCCAGTCCGCCGAAAAGACTCCTGGAGGCTGCAGAAAAACAGCAAGGAGTCACGGCAGTGTGCGGGGCTCTGGAACGGTAGTCGGACAGCTCCAAGGGGGTAGTCCGCCGCCCGTCGTCCCTCTGATGTCACCAGGGCCTGCCTCATGGATCTGCACGAGTATGGACACGGCCAAGTGGTCATAGTAGACTGTACAAGAACGTCACAAATAACAACAGTTGGGTCACAAGAGACACAGAATAATTGAGGGGAGCGAGAGTGCAAGGCCGGTGAGTGCACGCTGGCATCAAGCAGTCGCTCGAGTCGACGTGCACCGCCATCCGGGGGTCAAGCCCGCCCACTTGAAGTTAACCGAGGGTGGCTTCTCACCAGTGCATAGCCAACAGCTAACACGGCGGCCCCCAAATGATTAACACATGGGAAAATCATGCAACCCCCCTAAACACCCGGAAGCAATCACAATGATGCAGGGATCGACAGTCAGAATGTAGGAACCCTAGCATCAACCACATTAAAGCAAGACAGTTAAATTACGGTCATTCATGTGCCAAAGGGCACTCCAAGGTAGAGCGTTAGCTACTTCATGTAGCCAGAGCCAACATGGGCGCACTTGTGTGACGTCTCCTGAGGGAAGGCCATGATCATTTCATCTGTACATGTGTGTGTGCCATGAAGAGTGAGACATGAGGGCATAAAGACGTGAGTGGCTAACGAGACTTCAACATGGGTCTCCTCGTCACATCGGTGCTGTCCACCAGGTGCGCATGTCTAAGCCCCGTGAGAAAAGCCTCCTAGTTCTCGACAAACCAACTAGGCTAGCAGAATGCATCGGTCGTGTTTCACCAACAATGTCGTAGGTGCTGGAGAAATTTCAAGAGACTTCGGAGGTCAGTTGTATCGTAACGCTCTCCTCTACCTCGTACCACCAACACGGGGTATATGGGTAATCCATCACTGATGCTCGAGACGGGTGGAAGCCACACAAACCAACACAAATGTGGTGCTGACAACACTAAAAAATGTGTTACATTGCAAACTGACACAACTTTGAAGGCCCAACCGGCAACAGTGTCTACTAACCATGTACAGGCAAGACATTTCACCAAGGAGCATCTCCACCATACCCACAGGACAGGGAGCAATAGCTAAGAACATCTTTTTAGAGACAAACTCTGCTGGCATGGATGAAACTAGGATGCACAGCCTTCCTACTCACTGCCTCCAACTATGGTGTCTGTGTGTGTGCCCTGCTGGTTGTTCATTATGAACAAACAACATCCGGTCCTCTCTTTGGAAAGCAAAGACTGCTGCTCGCCCATACATGACGACAAGCAGCATGGGCGGTATGCCTATGCTATGCTCAAGTGGCAGCTATCACCATGGCATCCCCTTCCGGATACTCAAGCCATGCGCGAGCTGTGCAGGCGCCCAAATGCACGGCACTTGGATCGGTTTGCGGATGCGCTGTCTCCTGAGAATCGCAACTCCCACTCTAGTTTGGTTGTCGCGGGTGCCTCAGCAGCCCTCAGCAATCGCAACTGCGAGGCTCGGTGGTCCACCCGGATGGTCTGTACGCAGCAGTGATCGCCAAGAAGAGCGAATTCAGCCTCATACAATTTGAATACTGTGGCAGGTTGCCTCACATGGCGACCACCAACTGTTCCGTTCACATGTCCCCTCATGATCCAGAGGCTGAGTGGCGCCTGCCTGCCTATCCGTCTGCCCGCCTCCAAGTCTCTGCCCGCCTCCCAGTCTGTCTGCCTACCTTGCAATCCGTCTGCCTGCCTCTCTGTTCATCTGCCCGCCTCTGAGCGGCTCTGAACAAGTGGCAGCAGCTGAGCATACACAGACACGTACACAGACATAGACACGGCCAATGCAGCACGTGCGTGCCGACGGCGCAGCCCCACCACTTCCACTGCAGTGCCTGCCACACCTGCCCGCAAAATGGCACCCATCATACCCTCCCTCTTTGTGTGAGGGCTCATCCAGAGCTTGCAGAGCTTATCACACCCTCATCATCGAGCACATGCTGGAGGAGAAGCACCATCACAGCTGCGCAGCAGCAGAACCACCGGTCCACCGTCACATGACGCTGCATCCGCAACCCGTCGACTCCTTCTTCGGCTGAGGAGCGCTGATCTTTTTCCATCCGCTGTCCGACGCCTGCTCCATGCGCGGGCCGTGCGCCGACGCAAAAGTGGAGCTGTTGTGGCTCCCAGTGTTACTGCCGCCGTTGGCTTCGCCTTTGCCGCCTGCGCCGCCGGCTCCCCTTCCTCCTCCCTCTACTGGTACGATGGTGTCCTCCGCTCTGCAGTACAAGCAACGGAGCGACGTAAGCGACTCGTGAAGCAACAGCAAGAGAAAATGTGAGCCTGCTGCAGGGATTGTCTGCACGCTGCAATCACTAAGCAACATGAAGGGACCCACATGATACATGAAGCGAAACGCCATGACGTAACATGACATGATATCACGTGAGATAACGTGCTGTGAAATCACATGACCTAACATCAAATGGCATGACATGACATGACATGACATCATTCTAAACGACATGATACAATACAGCATGACATGACACGCTACGAAGTGTATTGACATGAGAAGACATGACATGACATGACCTGACATGACGTGATACGACATGACATGGAATGACATGACAGTACATTATGGCGTGCTTTGACATGGCATGACAGTACATCATGGAATGTTGTTACATGACATGACATGACCCAGCGGGCCACAACGCGAAGTGCCGCGGTACAGCGCGATGGGACGCAACACGACACAACGCGACGCGAAGCCGCGCGGCACGGCATGGCACGACACGCGGCAAGGCATGGCGCGATACGATACGACACGACACAAGACGACACGCCACAACACGACACAACACGCCACGACAACACGCCACGACGCGATGTGACGCGACGCATTGCGACGCATCGCGTCACAATGCGTCGCGTCGCGTCGCGTCATGTCATGTCAATGTCACGTCACGTCACGTCACATCACGTCACGTCACGTCACGTCATGTCGCGTCACGTCCCGTCACGTCACGTCACGTCACGCCACGTTGTGCCGCGCCGTGCCGCGCCACGCCATGCCACACCAGGCCACAACACGCCACACCACGCCACACCACGCCAGACCACGCCACCCCACGCCACGCCACGCCACCCCACGCCACGCAACACACGCCACACACACCACATACGCCACCCATGCCACGCCATGCCACGCCACGCCATGCCACACCCAACCGACACAACTAGACGTTCCGGGTCAGCTGTTGTCAGCCATTTCCTCCCCCAATGAAGCCACTCGCTCAACAGGAGGGAGTCCTACTGCGGCTGAAAGCTGTGAAGAGAAAATTGAGAGGGTGAGGGGGGTGGCAGGCAAAGCAGCAAAAGCGGAGCAGCAGAACGTGCAAATGGTAGCACTTGCGTTTGACAACATGTCTACACACATGGAAAGTCATGACATGACATAGCGTGAAGGTGAACAACAGCCCTGCGTGAGATCGATGTACGCACTCGTGGTTCAGCTTGTTAGGCTTGCAGCGCCATGCCAGGACATGCCGGAACATGCCAGGACCGCCTCACCCAAAACAGTGCACACACATTTGGTGCATGCAGCAATTAGCACTCGTTGACATTTCTTCATAGCTTTTCTTTTCTAATGAACAAGGATTTAGAGGAGAACAGTGATAGGAGGCAGGAGAAGTCTTAAACCTCCTTATTCTCATGAAGAGCGCAGTTGTTCGTCGACACCCGGCGTAGTTCACCTTCTCGAACCGGACGACAACTGGGTAGCGGATGCGGCTCTGGTCCACCGATACGACCTTGCCGGTGTCGTTGAACCAGTGCGACTCGGGCCGCAGGATCCTCACGGTGGTGCTACGCTTGGGGCCGATAGGGGCCTTCGCGGGGGCAGCGGCCTCCTCAGCCCTGACAGAGAGCCTCACATTATGCCTAGAGGTAGAAGTCTGACAAGAGGCTGCCGCGAACTGAGCGACAGACACCCTGGAGGAGAGGGCAGCGGCGGCAGAGATGGCAGCCTTGGTGGTCGGTGACGGGTGCGTGTGAAAGTCGAAGAGCCAGTGGCGCAACCGTGAGAATGAGAGCAACAGACCAGACAGCAAAAGAAAATCTTCCAGAATTTTCTGTGTTTTGAAATGGAACGAAACGAAACAAAACAAAACTATGTTCCACATTTGATGCTTCTTTCCTCCAACCTCGACAAAACAAGATTGAGTTTTGTTTTGTTTCATTTCGTCCAAGACCTGCTCAGATTACATTGCGTCCGGACTTCGACTTGGAGGTCGAAACCAAACGAAACAAAATCAGTCAAAACTCAATTTTGTTTCAACCTTAAAGGCTTACTTTGACCCCACGCCGGATTTCTTGTTGGCGATGGCTTCCAGCACCGTCACGATCTCGTCAAAGTCGGGTCGGACTTCGGGGTTGGGGTCCCAGCACGTGTTCATGAGCTTCACCAGCTGCGGATGGCACTCCTTTGTGGGCGGCCGCAAGTGCTGCGCACGCACACACGCACCAAAAAGAAAAATCACCGTGGCATAAAAATGTTGCGACGTTCATTCTTATGATGAATCAACGTTACATCAACATACAAATCAACGTTACATCAACATACAAATCAACGTTACATCAACATACAAATCAACGTTACATCAACATACGAATCAACGTTACATCAACATACAAATCAATGTTACATCAACATACAAATCAACGTTACATCAACATACAAATCAACGTTACATCAACATACAAATCAACGTTACATCAACATACGAATCAACGTTACATCAACATACAAATCAATGTTACATCAACATACAAATCAACGTTACATCAACATACAAATCAACGTTACATCAACATACAAATCAACGTTGCATCAACATACAAATCAACGTCACATCAACATAAAAATCAACGTCACATCAACATACAAATCAACGTTACATCAACATACAAATCAACGTTACATCAACATACAAATCAACGTTACATAAACATACAAATCAACGTTACATCAACATACGAATCAACGTTACATCAGCATACAAATCATCAACATACAAATCAACGTTACATCAACATACAAATCAACGTTACATCAACATACAAATCAACGTTACATCAACATACGAATCAACGTCACATCAACATACGAATCAACGTTACATCAACATACAAATCAACGTTACATCAACATACAAATCAACGTCACATCAACATACAAATCAACGTTACATCAACATACAAATCAACGTTACATCAACATAAAAATCAACGTTACATCAACATACGAATCAACGTTACATCAACATAAAAATCAACGTTACATCAACATACGAATCAACGTTACATCAACATACAAATCAACGTCACATCAACATACAAATCAACGTTACATCAACATACAAATCAACGTCACATCAACATACAAATCAACGTTACATCAACATACAAATCAACGTTACATCAACATA